>RJWT010010672.1:0-23975 GCA_004365215.1 Cuniculus paca | reverse complement strand
CCACCTCCTAGTACAGCCACAGGCTGGCAAACAAGACTTCAGAGATGGGCCTTTGAGAAATAATTAAGATTTCAACCTTTCATATGCTCAATGAATGTATATTGTTGCTTTATGTATATTAAACCCTCTATGTATATTAGACTCTATGTAGACATTACTAGGGAGTTAATGAATGGATTTTGGTCTTGGAAGACAAAGTCTCCCTCTGGCAAAATAGGACTGACATGTTAAAAGCATATTTCTTTGTTTGGAAAAAAGCAATTTTTACACTAATAGAAGTACATATTTAAAAATTCACTTATTATCTACCTATATATTATTTGTCTATCTCAGTGTCATAGTATTTTAATATAAATCTGATTACCACATCCCATGCTACTGTTTCACCATCAGTGAAATACAGCATGCTTGGAGTCTGACTATGACTCCAGGAAACCTTAGAGCATAAATCACCGAGGCATAGCATCAATCTGTTATTGATGGGACGGTCTTGGAGCACAGCACCTTCTTATGTTCCAAGAAGTGCTTAAGGTCCTTATAACTCTGTGTATTTACAAATCTGTGTCACTTGTGTTTGAAGAACTGAAATTCTTAGAAAAATGAAAGAATAAGAGTCCCAGCAACATAAGCATAGACTTTTTAAAAAAAAAGAATGAAAGGAGGTCTAACAGAAAAAAATTGAAAGGAATATCCCTCTTTAATACACAGAAATCTTCTTTCCTATTCTCTCTCAGTCACTGTCTATGCTTTGCCAGCTACCTGAATGAAGGCAGATATAGTCTGTAAGTACTAAAGCAGAGTAATTCTTCATGTGACATGGATCACCCAGGGAGAAAACTCTTACATGGTAAGTTATTACAGTCATAACTGCCAGGTCACATCAGCTTTGAATCTGAAGTTACTTTAAAACTACCACATGTAAATAAAACCACTATTTTGCCTCAAAGTACAAATAATTTGATACTTTTGTAATTAATAAAGCAAGATATACCTATTGTAAAAAGTTTTTCATTGCAAAAGCATAAAAAACTTAAAAAACAACTTTGTCAAGAGCCAATTGCTAATAATCTTTTGAAGCACATCCTTCAAAGTTTTCACTTTACACATGTGCATATACCATAAATGTATAATCCATGGTATGTTTTAATCTGTACTTTTTGATTATAAATAAGATATGAATATTTTTCCGTGTCAACAAAACTTGCTATTTTCAGTAAGTAGACAAGAATTCATTGCATGCATGGACATATCAAACTTTATGTAACCAGACCTTTACTGACGATAATTTGAGAGAGAAAATTGGTATTTAGCTCTGTGATACAGATGAGCAAAGGGAGCTCCAGGTACTTTGCATGAACTATGATTAAGGTGACCTGCTCCATGTCTGAATGACTTTCACTAGAGGAAAGAATATATGTTCTTTAAAGTAGAGGACATGTACGCAGCATAGCACAAATCCAGTTATTCCTGCTCCTTCCTGAGGCTTTGGCCAGCACAGATTTCCAGCAGAATTTTTGTCTATACCTGCACTATAACAAATACTCCCATTATTTCCACCTGTTACAGACAGTGTTCATGCGGAAACCACTTTTTTAAAAAAGGCAAATGTCAGCACTTACCATCTGTCTTCCAACTTGCTTCCTAAAATCATTGCTTTCACACTCATGAGATGATTTTGTAGGCTTTGCATTTCATAAAAGCTAAAATGCACCACAAGAACCTACAGATGGTTCTCGGTCCCTATTACTTCTCTCAACAAATATTCCTACGACTTTTAGCTTGGATTTTGATTCTTTTCTTATCCTATCTTATTCAAATATTTCCAGTTTTATGAAATTGTGTATTATACTTTTAAACAAACTTTAAAACATTATGGAATGATTTAAAATTTACCGGAAAATTGTTTAGATGGTACAGAGATTGCCTTCATTGCTTTTTAACACCAAGTCATCCTTTTCTACGGTCATTCTTTTATATGTCTAAGAGGAATTTATCAAAAGTATGAAACTGACTTTGGTACATTACTGTTAACTATACTGTTTGGATTTCACAAGTTTTCCATGAATGTCTTTTTTCTGTTCTAATTCCCTAAAACTTACTTTTCCAGGACATCAGTAAGACTTACTGGTAGTTCACTGCAAGTAAAGCTGTGTGTCCAAACAGGCATGTCACACACACACACATACACACAATCTTCATTTACTGAGTCATATAGGCTTTCTTTGACCCACTTTATATGTCATTACTTCTCATATAACACGTATTTTGAAGTAATATGCCTATCTTTTACCATATCTCAGCCTTCTAAGTTTCATTAAACTAAAAACTACATTAGTTATGCCAATGAGTTATGCTAATTTTTAGTCAGAAACTAGGTCATAAAATGGGCTGGTAAAGAGTGAGTATTGATTAGTTTAAGATTGTATGTGAACATACAAAACACATGATGTCAAAAGCAGAAAATTGTATAAAAATGAGGAAGAAATGACCATTTGCAATTTTATACAACTCCCAAAGAAATTAGTATGAAATATATGAAAACACTGCACAACATTGCATGAAATAGTGGCCAAATTTCCCTAATTTAAATGAGTCCAACTCTGGGGCCAGGGATCTAGTGCCTGCCTGGCAAGTGTGAGGTCGTTAGTTTGATCCCTGGTGCCAAAATAATAATAATAATAATAATAATAATAATAACAATAATAAATAAACCCAACTCTAATAGTGTATTTTCTCAGACAAGTTAGCAGGTAATGCAATTGCAGATATAGATGCAAACAAGAGACAGATGTTGTGATTGTAACAACCTTCACTTCACTGGGAATACTGAAAAATTAAACAGACTCATATTTGGGAAGAGCATTCTTCTGTCAATTTTTATTGATCATAGTTAGTTAAACTTTGGCCAAGGTCACGTTTTGAAGGTTATTTGTGAGGATGGTACTATTTACTCCCCACCAAGACAAAGCACCAGGAGATTTACTCCGACTTCTTGTCACAGAATCTTACATCAGTTCAGCACACTGGGCCAGAACCTTCCCCACTCTCTCAATCACCCACTCTCATCACACAATCGAAATTAGCAAAGCTTTGTGCCTCTGGGGTCTATAAGTCTGCATCACTCCTGCAAATGCTCACACCACAAACCAACATCCATGGTGTGCTACTCTCCAGGAACTCTCCTTGAATGCTTGTGCATTTCTGCCTTCCCCATTTATTGCATCCCTTTCCTCTTCACTTGAATGGCTTTCCCTTTTGTGACCACAGGAAGATCAAATGGTTGTGTGACTGCTGTGGGGCAATGATTGTTTTCAGTCTTTCATACAAAATCTGCTAATGCTATCTGTTGGTGAAAGAAAAATTTAGGATTCATAGAGTCACATTCTATTTTTGACAGAGGAGCAGGAAAAAATACTTCACATTTGAGATTATCCAGCATAGAAACACACACACACACACACACACACACACACACGCACACACACTCCAAAAGCCAATTAGTTCATTGTCTGCTCAAATGTGGTCAGGACTGAGACTCAACCAGAAACAGAAATATTGAGAGCTCTGTATCAAGAGAAGAATATAGGAGATGATGCTAAGACTTTAAAAACCATGACCCAGTTCAGAATCAAAATTCAAGCAAGCTAGTGAGTCACAGTTCTTAACTGATTTATAAAGCTAAGGTATGTGTAAGTAAATTTTTGTAGTGAGACACAGGAAGTACTCTAAAAAAAAAAAAACAACCTTTCAAGCAATAGACGAAGATCATCAAAACACTTCTCTTTCAGAGTTTCTGTCTTCCAATCAAAACTCGGTAATAAAAAAAGAATCTTTTTACCTTGAAGAAGACCCCACAGAAGACATTCTGCTATAAGTTTTACAAAGCTTGTTCTCACTAGGACATCAACTCAGAAAGTTCCTGAATTTGCCATATATACACTGGCAATAAATAAATAAATATCAATGGATTTATAACATGTAGTATTTCTTATTAATTTGAGAATGAGAATTCTCTGATTTATTTTTATTTTTAGAACCAATTCAGAGAAACAGTCTTAAACTAGCTGACCAACCATAAACCCATATAAGGTATAAATTATGCAATAAACATTTGTTGGTACAATATTTATAGAGAAACTAGAATTGGCATACAATATCCTACAAGCTGAGGATATAGAAATATATAAATATGCAAAACCTTTGGATTTAGGTAACATATACTCTATTAAAGGTAAATAGTAAGCAGTTATTTCATGATAGTTAATATTATCAATGGCAAGAAGCAAGTATGTTGGAAAAAGCATAATCATATCCAATTATTTGATTACTATACTATTGAGGAGATAGAGAAATTATAAAAAGTAATGTCCAACTTGACATTCATGTACTGATAAAATTTAATGAGTTAATCTACAAAGTAATTAATTTTTAAAATAATCTATAGTAAATTATTTAGTGTCTTCAGATAATAAATTTCTCAGGTGTTATTATGTGGTAGAAACTAGACATACTCAACCCTATTTGATTATGAGATTCTAAATCCAGGGCAGACTAAATTATTATGTACAATGGAATAATATCTGAATATATCTTGCTCACATTGAGATGAACAGCCTCTCCCACATTAAGTTGAAACTTGGTAATAAATATTAACTCATAAAAACAAAGTTATTTTGAATTTATAATTTAAATTACAGGTACCTCAAACTCTTTGCATTTAAAACAGGTTATACATACATATATACATAAACTTTCTTCAAATGTTTTATTACTTGAGCTGTCAATTCTGAATAAATTATGCTAAATATGATCTATATGGGAAGAATAGGAATGTGTTAGTGTCTGCAAGTGATATTTACTGATTTATAGATAAATTAAATTCTTTGTTTAATGGTTATGTTTTCAGTTCCTATTCTCTTAATCATACATTCCTTACAAATATTTAGTAATGTGCTGGTTTCAGAATTTTGTTTGCTTCTTTGGAAAACACACTGCCATAGTTTTTTCCCAGAGTCATAATTAATAAAGCCAGGGGAATGCCCTTCCAGTATTTTTTTCAGACCTGCTCTTTGATATCATTTATTCAACAGATACTTAATGACTTCTGATATGAATCAACTTCTGTCTTCTCTATGATGGGAATATAAATGACATCAGTGCTCCTGAGTTCTTGAAAAATTCACAATATTAGGAGGTACAGGAAATTCAACACATAATAATGTTAAAATTGGAGTATGAATGATGTCTTATGAAATTGCAGAGGTAGTAAAGGCTAATATCATTGAAAGAACAAGAAACGTGAATATTTGAATTATACCTCACTGTAGCTCTCTCTGGACTTACTGGAAAAATGGGCTGAAGGAGTAAACTTTAATAATGCTGCCAGAAAAAAAAGCATAAAATATAGAAAATTTTCTGTGGTTGAAAATGCAACAGTATTGGAGGGAAGAAATAGGATAGTTGAGATAAAAGATTTTCAAGTGCTACTATAAAAACTAGGAATTTTAAATACAAATTTGTAAAATAATGGAAAATAATTCCCATATTGGTGGAAACAATACATGTTGCAACCTTGCAGATGAAAATTTGGTCCTCACCAGATATGGCCCTTGGTTTTGGACTTTGCAGCTGCCAAAAATGAAAAAAATAAATTTCTTTATGAATTATATATTCTCAGGTATAGAATAGTGAAATAAAAATTCAAAAATGGATAAAATAATGCTAAAGCAGGTATCTTCATGAGGTGATTTCATTTCCTTTTTGTATATACTAAAAGAATTGCTGTTTCATATTTTGCGTTCTAAATTTCATTTTTTTTAGAGATCCACACAGTTTGGATTAGCCATAATGGTTATACCAATGTACATTTCCTCAACCATCTACAACAGTTCATTTTACTTAACACTTTTACCATCATCAGTTATTATTGAAATATTTATAATTGCTGTCCTTAAGGTGGAAGGTGGTATAAAATTGGTAGTTTGTCTGTGAAACTATCTGGGTTTGCAGTTTTCTTTGTAGAAAAGTTTTCAAACAAAAATTTGAAATAGTTTTTATTTGCTTTTCCCTGATTATTAAGTACCTTTTCAAATACTTCATATACCAGTTGGTAATTTTTACATATTCTATGGAGGAAGATCTATTCAGATATTTTGACTTTACTTTTTCTGAGGCAGGGTCTTGCTATGTAGTGCAAGCTGGCGTTGAACTCACTTATGTAGCCCAGACTGGCCTCAAACTCATAGTAATCCTCCTGGCTCAGTCTCATGAGTGCTAGTATTACAGATGTGAGCCTCCACACCCAGCTGATTCTGACCATTTTAAAGGAGTCATTTATTTGTTCACTATTGAGTCCTTCCTAAATTTTGAACATTAGCCCTTATCAGATATATAATTGGTAAATACCTTTTCTCCAGCTCTAGGCCTGTTAGTCTCTAGATGTCTTTGGGAATTACTCATATTTTCTTTATTTTTAAAAAAATTTTAGAGAGGACAAAACAAAATATTAAAATGAGACAAACGAGACAATGAGAGCAACATTGGATTTCAAAAACAAGAGAGAAGGAAACCCTCCATAGTGACTATATTGCATATTGTTATCTAAATAGATGCTCAGACTACCGGTTTTAGGCCTGCAAAGTCAATCAAACAATACAAGTGTTATATTGCTTTTTACTTCAATAGTTATCATCTCTGCCTGTGTTCCTTGAAATCAGCTGGCTGCCTATGAGTGGGGGCTCTTCTTGTCTCCCAGCCCGAACGCCAGCTGGCTTACAGGAGGAAGTTGATTTCTTGGCTCTCCTCCTGGCCCACATGGCTGCTTCTGGCTCTCTATTTTCTTGAAGAGATCTGCAATGTTGGTATTTCTGTCTTTAAAAAACTGGTAGTTTGTTTGTGAAATTATCTGAGTTTGCAGTTTTCTTCGTAGAAAAGTTTTCAAACAAAAATTTGAGGTTTCTTAGTAAGTACATGATTCCCCGAGGCCACATGCCCATGACCTACAGAGATTCTGCTATCCCAGAACAGTCCTAGAAAAGAAACCATGCCCTGAGGCCATGCTGCCATGGAGGAAGCAATCAGTGAACCACCACCTTGTGTCTCTCTGCCACTCCAGGAACCCCAGATCAGAGGAACCCAGGTGCCTAGTCCAATTCACTACGCCAAGAGACTGGCAGCCAATGCAGGAGACACCTGGAATGCAGCAATGGGCTGATTTGAAGGAACACAGGAACATGTCAAGACAAAGGAGCAAAATACAATCTCAGACCCCTAGTCCACACAGAACAAGTTAAAGAGACACAGACATAGTAGAATTATAAGTCACACACCTGAAATTTCTGAGAAGATAACAACTGAAGTAAAGAAGCAACTTAGTTATTGTATTGTGTGGTTAATTTTACATGCCTATGTCTGATGGTCTGGACAGCTATTCTGAAGATAACAAGAGGCATTATGATAGTCATTGTTAATTTCCTATTATCTTGTTTTGAAGTACTGGATCATTTTCATTGCTTTTTTTATTTGGTTTTATTCTGTTCTGTTTGATTTTATTATATCTGATGACATGGGAAGCTATTTTGAAGATAACAAGATAGCAGTGGCATTATGATAGCCATTGTTGTTTTCTTATTATCTTGATTTGAAGTCCTATATCATTTCATTGTTTTGATTGGTTTTATTGTTTAATTTTGTTCACTTTAAAATTAAACAAACAAATAAATAAATACATGATTGTTCAGCTTGTATTTTTTTTGTTCGTTTGCTTGTTTTTGAGTGAATTTTGGTAATTTCTTTCCAAGACTTGGTCTATTTCAACTCAGCTGCCAAATTGGCAGTCATAGTATGTTCATAATGTATGTTTAACATGTAATATCTGAAGTTTCAGTAGTGATGTGATTTCTTTCACGTGTAGTACTGTCAAATATCTTCTAATTTGTAATCCTTTCATTTATTTTAATAACCATTGTAAAGAAATGTGTATTGGTTTAAATGGTGCTATTATTTATTTCTACCTTTGATTTCATTTGTAACTTTTATTATTTCCCTTATATATTATTGAACTAAAATTTGCTCCTTTCTCATTGACAACTTTTATCTTTTCCCAAATATATATTTGATGTCAGAAATTTTCAGTCTTGTTTTAATTGCAAACCTCAAATTTTATGTGACTGGTATTCTTTTTTTTTGTGGCACTGGGGATTGAACTCATAACCTCACACTTGCCAGGCAGGCACTTAGGCTGCTGAGCTAAATCCCTAGCTATGTGACTGGTATTCTTACTAAAACTATATTTTAAACTTCTTTGAAACATCCTTTTTAAGCTTATTTTAAAATGTTTTAAATTTTTCTGAGACTTTGACCCATAACTTATTTAGAAATGGAGAAGTTTTAGATATATTTCTGTTTTCTAGTTTAATGTAATTGTGATGTGAAAATATATTTTGTATAATTAACATTATTTTATATTTGTTAATGTTCATTTCATAAGCCAGAACATAATATACCTTGGTGAATGCTCTGGGTATGTTGGAAAATAATGCACATAAAAGCATTTAGAGTAGAAAACTTAGTGTCTATTAGCTGAATTTTATTCAAACTATCTATAACTTAACTTGTTTTCCTATTATCAGTTATAAGAATGAAGTGTAGAAGTCTGAAGCTATCATTGTCAATTTTTCTTTTGCTCATTCAGATCTTTCAAATTTTGTGTCATATCATTTTAAGCTTATTAGTTACTGTATACACAGGTTCACTACATCACCTTGAAGAATTAACTTTTCATACATAATGAAACCTTTTATCCCTGATAATATTCCTATTCTAAAATCTGTATTATTTAACATTCTTTTGTGTAATGTGCATGGTATTTCATTGTTTATCCTTATTGCCTATGTCTTATATATATTTTTGTGTGTTTCTGTTTCAAACAGGGTTTCACTATGCAGTCCAGGCTGGCCTTCAACTCACAGCAATCCTCCTGCCTCAGTCTCCAGAGTGCTGGGATTACAGGTGTGCACCACCATGCCTATTATATGTCTTAAATTTAGAGATTTTCCTACATTAAGCACCCAGTTAGGTATGTTTTTACTTTCTATTCAATTTATATTATCATACTTTTTGTTATTAATTGTTTAAATATTTTTCAATATGTAGTAAATTTCTGGAAGAACATATTTATCATTTTATTTTTTGAAAGAATATATTTCCTTTTCATACACAGCTCTGAGAGTTGAAGGAGTAAACAAGTTAGTAATTATACTCTAATATTGTATATGAGAATAAGTATATATGGAATGTATTGTAGTCAGGGTTTTTAAGGGAATGAATTTATTATGGAACACATAATTTATAGGATTATTTTGTAATTTTCACCCAGAAAGTCAAACACAGAAGAATGCAGGAAATCTATCCACACACTAGAGACCTAAGGAGACCAGCTGAGGGCTTGAATCCCATGTCGATGTCCACACAAGTCCAGCTGAAGACCTAGCGTCCATAACAATGTCCTTCATGAGTCCAACTGCAGGCCTGGAGCCCACAACAATGTGTCATGCATGTCTTATCAAGCATCTGCACTGGGAATGCCTGAAGATCAGTGGTGGAAGCTAGAAATCTGCACCAGCAGGATGGAAGATCTGTGCTAGCAGGCTGAGAGATCTGCACTTGAGCCAGAAAGTGACACTC
Organism: Cuniculus paca; assembly: GCA_004365215.1. Classification (NCBI taxonomy): domain Eukaryota; kingdom Metazoa; phylum Chordata; class Mammalia; order Rodentia; family Cuniculidae; genus Cuniculus; species Cuniculus paca. The sequence continues at coordinate 14,291 of RJWT010010672.1, read as the reverse complement.
AAGGTAAGGACCAGAACACTCATGAAAACAACTGCAGCCGTGCTCAGTGACAGTGAGTCCCTGAGCTCCTCTGACAATGACAACAGCTGAATTCCTATCAGGAAAACCAATGTGACTTCAGCATCTTCCCCTCTAATTCTCCTTTTATGTTGCTGGCAACAATCATCAGGCAGCCCTTCCACATCCAGCACCATGCTGATTCAGTTCAGCTGGATGTTACAAGTTGACCATTAGTCAATCCACCAGAGAATGAAACTGAAATTTAGTTCTCCTATACTTTTATAAATGAATATTAAATGAAATGTAAAACAATACAAAACAAAGTAAAAAAATGTATATCTTTACTTGTGAAGCAATTTAAATGGAAGGTGCATTGTAAAAAATTATACTATTGCATATTATGCATAGTTTCATAAAGCATGCATTTAAGAATGGACAGTGTTTGAATGAATTATAAATGTTATTGAAAATTCTAATATTTTCTTTCAATAGCATAAATTTGTAAGATGTATACTCCAACTAGAGAATAGTAAAGAACTAAAACTCTGGCTTGCTACCTTTACTATTCATCCTGTCTCTATTAGAAATTTACTTTAGTTTTGTTTCATACATAATTTATATTTATGTTGCATGTATACTTTTTGAAGCTACAGATTATAATATTAACAGATACAATTTTAATGTTAACAGAATAAGAATGTTTCCCCAAAACTCAATACATACAATGGGAAAATAATTACAAATTAGATTGTATATTGCAGGCTGTAATAATTACGACATTGTTACTGATGTATGAATGTACTGATTATAGTTGGTTACCATCTCTTTCTGTGCTACTAATAACCTCTGTCTTGTCTTTTGCAACAAGTCTTATTACTTTATATACAGCTAAGATATTTGCAACTATATATTTGTCCTAGAGTTAGGAAATTTGTTTTGTGCATTATCATATAACCAGGAGGGGAAAGAGACTCACTCAACTTGACATGTAGGGAACCACTGAAGCTGGAGATTGATCATAGTGTGGTTGTAAAGCAAGACCAGACCTGAAAACACAGCCAAAAACAAGCCACATAAACAAGCTGTTCCAGCTCCAAAAAGATAAGGGGCCCAGGCCACCAGGTAAACAAGTTGCTAGGCAGTGGGGCTGAAATTGATCATTCCCCTGAGTGTGTAAATAAATCTGCTACAGTAGTTGAGCTGTTTCTTTCCTCCCATCAGGAGAGTAAGGGCTCCACTTGACCTCAACTTTTGTCTCTTCCTTTTCTATCCTCTTGCTGTCCTTCACCCCAAGAACCTCAAAAGCCACAAGGGTCATGGTATAGATATGCAAGGTTAATGTCTTTCTTACTGAGTCGATGAATCAACCAGTGCAAACAATGCAAGAGCTACCATCTTACCTCCTAAGATACAGGAAAATTAGCTACCAACACATAGAAAGATTTGCTTTTGTATATTGCTCAATTTACTCTCCAAATTCCAGTTCATTTCAATAGTAGGCAATCAGCATACAATGAGATAAATACTAAGGGCTCACATTTAAGCATGAGAAGAGGATACCAGGCTTCTTTTCTATACAAGAGGACAGAGAAGCAAAGCTTGACCTCTTGTCTCACAAAATTTGAGGCTTCAACCTGAAAATAAAATGAACTGGTCTAGTTCTGATGAATTAAAAAAAGATACAAACAGAGGCTTATATTTTATTTCCACACTTTAATCTTTTTAAATAAATGATCAATAGAAGTGAGGAAACCAAATGCAATATGTTACAAAGTACATAAATTTGATGGCAGTAAGTCCTGATTCACCTGGCCTTGTTTTCCTAAATGTTTTAAGAGTATAATTTCTCAAGGAAAACACACCTATGAGCTCTTAAGATTTTTTGTCTTTGATGCTTATTACATTTACATCTTTAAACTTTTAATTAATACAAAATTAAGCTACTAGATTCCTGATCATCAAATTTTATGTTGCCAGATCACACTTACTGCTCCTTTCTGTGTAAAATATGCACATGTCATTTGTCAAAGTGATACCACTGTATTGTGCAGCAGCATGCGTAGAGGAGGATCTCAATAATTTTTCAAATTATAGATCAGTACATAAAAGTAATTATAAAATGCATTTAATGAGCAAATTATCTATCATTTAGGTACTGTATTAAAAATTTTCCAAGGAAGATAATCAACATGAAAAATACAAATATAGGCCAAGGCTATGTCTCAGTGACAGGTCCTGAGTTCAATTCCCAATACCAAAGAAAAGGAAAGAAAGCAGAAAGAAAAATAGAAGCATATTTGAGTTCTCTAGAGGAAGGACATGTAATTTTCCTTAATGGATTCTGATAATGACATTATATAAAATACAATATATTAATTGGATAATTAATACATTTTACACTATTCACATTCTTCCATGTTTTTTCAGTGCCAGTGATCAAACCCACGACCTCATACATGCTAGGAAAGTGTTTTATCACTGAACTATATGCCTAGCTTCTCCTTCTCAGATTATTGAATGAAAAATTTAGTACAGATTTAGTGACTAGAAAACACAGATGTGATAACATTTATTCCAACAGGAGGGTTATTATGAAGGATGAGAGGCCAACAGGAAGCACTGACTTCGTATATGAGTGGAAATTGCCCCACTACCTTTGTTAAGAGCTAAGATGTTTTGCTGTTGTGATTTCTGCCAAGGAGATAACAAACCAACTTTTTTAGAAACCGTCCATGTTTTATGTTTTTATTATAGACTGTGTAATATTTTATAATCATAAAAATTACTTATTTTCCCAACCTTTATATAGAAGAAGAAAACAGTTACCGCACTGAGTGATTAAATTTTTAAAGTGGATGGAAAATAATTGAAAAAAATTCAATAGCCCTAATTAATTAACTTTTTATAGTTTGACATGGATAGTAAACTATGAAAAGTTATAAGCCTATGAAAAAAATATTCCTGTGCTTAACATACATCATTAGAATATATTTCTAAACATAGTTTTAGTAACTTATATAATATACATACTTGGCAAATATTACTAAACATAGCTTTAGTAACATTAGAAAAATATGTTTGGAATACATTTCTAAACATACTTTTAGTTACATAGGTAAGATATAATGTAGAAGACTTCAAGGAGTATAAAACCAGTTAAGTATATCACACACATACATACATGCATTCAATAATATAATAAGAAAATATTGATAGAAAGATTGATCAGTATTCCATATTACCAGGTTAATGTTATATATAGCATTAAGTTTTTAATGTTTTAGTTTTAATAAGAATGATTCATAAGAAGTCTTGCTAAAGATTCTCATTTCAATTTTAAAAAGAGAAAACCAAGCAGAATTGTCTACTTGAAACTAAATTATTTGTTTCTGAAATTGTTCTCTTAGTAGTTTTAGATAGATGCTGGTACAAATTTTTATTGGGCAACTCTGAAAATCTCTTCTACCATTTGATTGCAAATGTCTTTGTATACACCGATGGTAAGGTGGGAATGTATCTTACATGTAATAGGAGTTTCTTAGCCCAGAAGCCATTGTCTTTGCTTTATTGTACTCAATAGTGACTGCCTTACACAATTACTATATATATCAGGATCCCTCTGACACTATAATTTCTTTCCTATTGTCATTATTCTGACTGAAATTCAGATCAATAAACACAAAGGCAAAATAGGTGATCTCTTCTGTACACTAATGTTTGAAGTGTCTTCATTATCTAAGATGACATTGTTTTCCATCACTAATGCATGAGTCACAACTGACCTCAATATGGACTCATTTTATTGCCAGCTTTATATGATAAGGATTGTTCTAACTTATATCTTTTAAAATCCATTTGACTGTTACATAACTTAAATACAAGAAAGATAGTAAAGAGTTGAAGTCATTTTCCCTCCGGCAAAACCACAGAGGACAGAACACTTTCTTTAGTTATTGACTTTATTGGGAATTCTCCAAGTATGCTTGTAATGTTAAAAATGGAGCGTCTCCTAGTGTTGATTGCATTGAGTAATACAAAAGGAACATAAATTTTGAAATTATATATCTCAAAACCCTCTTTCTTAGCATATAATGCAATTTTTTCAGTAATGTTGAGGTATACAGTTACCAATCTAGAAGAACAATGTAGGAAATTGTAATGGACCAGAAGAAATTTATAGGATGAGCTCATTTTAGATGGAGTCAGGTTTATGAGTTTCCTTGAGAGATGGAGTGCTTTTCTTATTTACTCAAAGGGATAAAAACAATTGTTCCAGGATGTAGCTATTGTAAAAATGCACTTTGCTTCATGAAACTAAATGTTCATGTAAGATGAAAAAACTGATTTTTGAGGAAAAGAAATAATGTCTCCAAAGACTAAGAAATAAACACGCTAGAACTTACACATCATATAACACAGTTTTCATTAGAATTTTTTCACTGAAATTTATCTCATACTATGAGTTTCACTAAAGGAAATTCAAATGAAATTGTGTTCTCAAGATGAACTACAACAATAAATACACGATTGTGTTTCAAAGTGCAACTTCTTACTGACCAATGACTCATTTGAAACCATTTTCACTTTTATGAAAAACCAAATGCATACATTCATGACTAGCATAAAATAGCTACACATAGATATAAAGATATTATTTCAAAGATGTTTTCAGAGCCATACACAAGTTAGTTCTGGGTAAAAAGGGAAGATATGTACTGTTAACATTAATGTGTATGTGGCTGTGAAAATGCTTATGAAAGCCTTAATAAAAGAATTCTACATCTAAGATTTGCCTTTTAAAGGCTATAAAGGGTATATGTTCATTAGCTTAGCCTCAGAGCTAATTGTTTCCCTTATCTGTTAAAAATGCCCAAGTAGCAACTGCCTTATATGAAAATACATTGGGGTGATTACTTGGAGAATGAAAAATCTTATTGGAATTAAGATATTACTTCTCTTGAAAAAATATTTTATTTGTTCAAGTATATTTTTTATTAAGATTTAGTTTAATTTTCAGTTTTTCTTCCTAACATAGACAACGGCATTTTAAACTTGTATCTTTGATGAAAATTCATTTCATAAAGAACTCCATAATACTTCATGCCCATAGGAAATTAAGTATAGAATCTATGACAATCATCAAGGTGACTTATATGAGAAAATAGCTCTGAATGCATTTAAAAAGTATGACTTGAATAGATCTTTTTCCTGGTAATGAAGTCTTCATCACATCTTGTCCATATTTACTTATGTATAGATATAGATACACTAATACATATCTGTAGAAATATAGATACAGAAAGATGACACTAAAAAATTACGGCAAGCTATTTTTCATCATCTCACGTTAAACAAACAGAATTTTTCACTTTCACTGTTTTTCTTCATTATAATCCCTAAAATATGTCCTTATCCATGCCCAAATCAGTTTTCTGATTTGTGGCCTCAAATATCTCTTACACAATCTTCCACAATAAATTTCTAACTTTCAATTTTTATTTATCCTTAGAACTTTTAACTGTGACTATTTTAAAAACTTTTTCCATAATAAATAAAAATGTCATATTTGATTTATTGTATAACTCCAAAATAATTTCATATATATATATACTAGCCAAGAGAAATACATAAATATTTTTGTGCTCCACACATTTATCAATATGTAATTTTTGCTGCAAATTTTGTAATATTTGACAATTTAATAACTATAAAAACTGTATTGTATCATTTTAGTATAAGACAACCAATACTCAGAACTATAATAATTTTATTAAAAATAAATATGTGCACACATGTATATGTAAATAAGATATAAATCTTCTCATAAAAAACATCTGCTTAACAAAAAATTCCACTGAGTACACTGGAGAAAATATGTAATGTTCCTAATTCAAATGCCTTGATAATATTAATATTTCTCAGCCTCAGGTATAAAGTCTATATTCATGATCTTTACAGAAATGATGTTTTTTTCAATTACACTACTTAGTGATATGTAACTCATCATTCAAGACCTTCATTGTAGTATCCCTCTTTGAGTTCTCACTGGTTTGTTTTTTTCCCTGAGGCAAATTTCTACTCTGTTTCTTGTATTGAACCTTTCCATAATCAGTTTGTGCATCATTCTATCACCATAAAATATGGATCAATATGCCCCATTTTCTTTTCTGTCTGGTGCATTTGAAAAATTGTGTCCTAAGTGCTGTATATTTATCTGTGTATTCTTAATCCATAACATAATACAAAGTATAGCATGTACTTAGCACACACTTAAATTAGACTTCATTTGCGTCCATCTTTCTTATTGAATCAATATATCATTTTATCATGCCCACTCTGAGTAAACCCTATAAAATGTGAGATCAGTTTCAATTGCTTTACATCTAGTTAAAATGCGAGGTGGTAAGTTTGATCCCCAGTGCTAAAACAAACAGGTAAAAATTAATTAATTAATTAATATGCATAAAAGTTGAAATACTCTTTGTGTGGCTTAACTTTAAAAATTTTAATTGTAGTGTTTATAATGTAATAAACCAAAGAGGTTTTCAATTTTTGGAACACTGTAAGGTTTTAATTTATATACTTAAATTATTCAACATTTTCTAATATACACGTACATGGTTCAGTGACTACTACAGTCAAACAAATAAACATATCCATCATCTCACATAGTTAGCTTTCTTATTTTCCTTTTTTGTATATGGTAAAAGTAACCAAAAGCTACAATCTTAGCTAATTTCCAGTATGGAGTTTGAAGTCAATATACCCATTATAAGATATGGTCCTTTTAATGTTTAGAAATATAATGGTCAATTTTTTCTTGAAATGTTTAGTAATGCCTTAATTACTATAAAGAGTGGCCTTTATGTATAAGAGCATTCTGCTGGTCAAGAGAGCAAGTTCTTAGATCTAGGCATGGGGTTATTTTCTGTGCATAACAAGGCCTTTGCTTCTGGGTTAATCTTAATGCATTTTGTTTTTTATCCTAAGGTTGAATCATATGAATGTCAACTATGTAACATAAACAATGTACTTGAACTTTAGAAAGTCAAATTTTTATGTAAAATATCACTATATATATATTTTTTTTTCCATGTATGTTGTGGGAGGGAGAGACAGAAGACAGGGATAGAGGGAGAAAGAGAGGGAAAGTGGGGACAGAGAGAGAGTCAGGAGAGAGAGATAGTAAAAGACAGAGGGAGAGAGGGAGATATGGAGAAGGAGATATATAGAGAGAGTAACAGAAAGAAAGAGACAGAGACAGGGACAGAAACAAAGACAAAGACAGAGAAAGACTTTATGACAAAGTAGAATTTGGTGAAGTGGAAGGGAAGGTGTGTCACTGCAAATCATTTTTTCACTGAAATATTGTCTTGAGATGCTCTATTTGCATGCCATGAATTATTCTATCTTTTTCTGTTTGGTGATTCTCTGATATATTTGGCATATGCAATCTCTCTGTAACTTCCATGTCATGCTAATGTATGCAAATCTATTGTACTATATGCTGAAAAGAGCAATATGGATTTATTTTTGTTGATATAGCAGGATCCAAGTAGCTTTTGGCTTTACCAAAATGTTGCCCAAGAAGCAGAAAGAAGAAATGAATTATGGAGCTTATTATTTCTCCTAATCATAAATACTTATTCTAAAGTTCTTAATATTTCAGGGAATGTGGCAGAGTGATTAGCAGCAGAGAAAGAGCCTTTCTGAGATTTGGTGTCCAGATGCTGTAATATAGTAACATGAGGAAGGGGAGGGAAGTGGGTCGCTGAAATCCAGGAGAATCGGAAGTGAGAATTGAAGCTCGCATGGAGAACAAAGACAAAGTTATCAACGAAAAGTAAGGAGGTGGTAGGTAGCACTTTCTCCCTGGACCCAGACTCATGAGTGGGAGGGGCAGCTCAAACTGCAGATGCATGGTGACTAATGGAAACTCAGAGGCTTCCATGGAAAGCTGCACCAGTGGAACAGAGCAGTGGATGCAGTGGACTGCAGTAACTAGTGAGCTGTTCAGGTACAGATGTCTCCCAGAAGAGGGCAATTCACTGGTAGCCATCTTGGTAGGGGCCAAATGAGCTCAGAACTCCAAACAGCTCTGCACCAGCTCTATCTAGTGTTTCCCACTCTCAGGGTGAGGCTGCTGAATTCAAGACAGCAGAAGGTCAGGGAGACATGTTCAGACTGGCTGGACAAGTGGCCTTATACTAGAAACCAGTCTGAAATTCTAAAGGAACTAAAGGTACAGGCTTGCTGGAATTTTCCACTACCTTCCTGTAAAGCTATTGCTAGTTTGCTGGGATTGAAGTAAGAGGAGAGTGGGGTACCCAGAAGGACCACACAGACATAGAGTAGGAGCAAAGAGTGGTTTTATTGCTGGAAACTCAGCAAGGGACACATGTCACTCTGAGAGCCCCAAACAAAGCTTTATTTTTACTTTTCTATGGGGCAATCTTTCATTGGTGAAAGGCATCAAGTGAGTTTACAGAAGCTGAACAGTGGTTAGGATGATGTAGAACCTTCTGACGGGACTTTACAGAGTCAGTTATGCTCTCTTGCAAAACCAGCCATGGATTGCTCAGCAATCAAAACCACAAAGGAGGAGAGTGGTTTCCTTGCTCATTCTCCCCTTTGAGGCTATGTTTGAAGAGCCTCATATTGACTTTTATGTTAAGTGTCTGACTTCATGTAATTTTTTTTATTGTCTGATACCCTGTAGCTCACAAAATCTGGGAAGTCATTATCTGATCTACGATGGTCTCTACCATGGTATTAAAGACTCATATTATCAAGGGTAGCAGGCAAGGAATGACAAAGAAAGCCTCAATTATGGAGATTAATTCTCCCATTAAAGTTTTGAAGCCCCTTAAGGTTGAGAACCATCCTCATAGGTCCCCTGGATTCCATTCCTTCAAAGTCTAGATGGGCACATGAGCGATTTCCTACATCCTTTTGTGATTTCTCTATTATTTTTTCCTGATCATCAATCTGAAGGTAATAGCTAGTCAGATTTAACTTTCTGTAAACTCCTTCCTCCTTAGCTAGCAGGTAGTCTAAAACTAGTCTGTTCTGATAGAATACATTATGGGTTTTGATCTGCTGTTTAGCTAGGAAGTGTATACTGAATAACCTAATAGTTTTCCCTAGCATGAAGGTAGAAGGAAGAAGGAGGGTTTGACAATCCCCAAGACATTGCTTTCTATGAATCCTGATGGGAGTTGGGTATAACCCCTATTACCATATATCCAATACAACCCATTGGAGGCCAGTAAATGGATGGATGCAGTTAAGCCTGGAACTTGGAGGCATCAGAAAGATCATTTCTGGAGGAAGAGGTTTATCCCGGAGTCTGTCCCCTGGTCATTAATCAGGAGACTAATTTTTTTTCCTGTTTCCCATTGTTTGTCCTCAGGGTTACTGATGGTGAACTCAAGGTTACATTTCCCCAAGGGCCAGTTAGGGGAGAAATACCTTTTCTCAAGTTTCTTGTGTTCTTCCAAGTAGTCTAGGTTACCCAAGACCAATCGATGCAGTAGTTGTCTGGAGAGGAACATGATTCCCTTAGGAGACCTGTCCAAGTCTCTTTACACATACACTTGTGTTTTTGGGCATACTTTCTTCCCCACTGTAAGTTTGCACATGTATATGTGCTTTGTGAGAAACTTAGAGCCCTACATGCATTGAGAGACATGACAGCAGGAGAATTTAGCCTCATTTGCTTGCTCTGGCTTATGAAGGGACCATTTGAATGTTACACCAAAAGCTCAAACCACCAAACTCAAGGTGGTTTAGGATCAAAACACAAAGGTGGTAAACCCTGCCCTGGGTCACAGATCTTATACATGGTCTGATTGTAAGTACAGACTCCAATAAGTGACCTGGCACACAGGTAATGAGTGTGAAAAAGCAAAGTGGCCAGGATGCTGTTTCCCATCTGGGTGACCCCTTGGCAAGGATGTTAGTCATTCATTGTCTTAGCAGAGGTTGGTCTAATGAGGCGGAGGGTGAAGATTTGCATCCAACTGGGGAGGTCGGTTCTGGTTCTTTTCTTGTCAGAAAGACCTTGGGTCTTGGTGTGTAGACCCCTGGAACACCTCCATTCTGAGATTGCAGCCTTCTTCACTTGACTGTGATGGACTTATTGGGGATTCTTTTCACTCCAGCTCTGTGAGTGTGGTCAAAATGATTGTTAGTAGCCCCCTTCCATCTTGGTTTGCGGCTTTTCCTGATGACGGGCATTTACCCAAAGTGAGTATCTGGAAGGAAAGGAGTGCAGGGGGCTTGATAGGCTACTGGAGGTTCTTTCTAATGTCCAAGTAGGTATCTCCCACCTTAGTCAGTTACCTCTTTAGGGAAGATTTATCTATTATACCTACTGGATATGCCAATCCGTTAGGAGGGAGGAGGCTGGCACACAGGACCTCATAAGGGGAGTACCTGTATTCTTGTGAGGAATGCATCATTCCCACAGGAGCACCGTGGGCAAATCTTGGACACAGATAAGTCCTGCCTCTTGGCGAGGTTTCCTTAGGTCTACCCACTTTCTCTACCTTTCCTGAGTTACAGCGATGATAAACCACATGCAGATTCTAATTAATTCCCAGTGATTGTGCCACTCCCTGAGGCACCAATATCATGAAGGTGGGTCTTCTGTCAGCTAATGCTCAGAGAGACACCACAGTAGGGAATGATTTCTTTTAACGGTCATTATATCACTATTTAAACCTTTTCAGTTCAAGAAGGGAAAGCCTTTACCCAACTGGAATAGGTGCAGATCATGATCAAGAGTTAACAGAAGCCTCCACATTTTGGCAGTTCTGTAAAATTCACCTGAATGAGTTCAAGTAGTGCAGACTCCACTCTTTGGCTGTTGTTATTACCGATTGTACTGTTTTAGACAAGGAGATATAATTGATTTAATCAGTTGTTTTTCCTGGTGTACCAAGACTGAGATTGCCTGAAGGTCATAAAAAATACTATTGGCCAGTGTCAAAGAACCAGGGACTAGGCAGCAACTTCTCATCTCCAATAAATTTAAGAGATAAGACGTTAAAACAGACTCAAAACCCAAAAGCTAGTTACACCTGCAAGATATCTCTGAGAAGTGGTAATTTTCTGAGGCTTCTAAATGTTAACAATAAAGCTACCTGCCATAAGCGATTTACAAGCATTCATCTGGGAATTAAATTAAAAAAGAAAGAAAGAGCGAGGGGGGGTGTGTGTTGCTCACGCCTGTAATCCCAGCACTCGGGAGGCTGAGACAGGGGGATCATTGCGAGTTCGAGACCAGTCTGGGCTACCAAGTGAGCTCAAGGCCAGCCTGAATGGGATAGCAAGACCCTGTCTCAAAAAGACAAGGGCCGGGGATTTAGCTCAGTGACGCAAGTTCCTGCCTGGCAAGCGTGAGCGCGAGGTCGTGAGTTTGATCCCTGGTGCCGCAAAAAAAAAGAAAAAAAGAAAGAAATAAAGAAAGAACAAATAAGTGAGGTATTGGAAAATGTAGAGGGATAAAATGTAAATATACAGATGACTATGTAAGACAGTGGAATGCACACTGCTAGGTTTAGTTACTCATTAAATACACAAAATCCGCTCTGTGCATAATATGTTGCTAGGAAACTTGGAAACTCTCTGAAAGTCAAGAAGATATGGGTCAAACCTTAAAAGCTATCTATATGCATATGAGTGATCTGTCAACTGTAAAATGATAATAAAATCTCTCACCTCACAGTGTTACATAGGAGATTAAGTAAGATAATGCACTTAATACTTAGCAGAGACTGGTTTAGAAGGAATTCCCTGCAAATATTAGGCTCAGGTTTTCTTATCTCATTTCAAGTAAAAGTGATTCATTCATTTTTCAGGCTATATTAATACCAACAGATATCAGAAAAAGTTTCATAAAATGAATTACAAGCATCTGTGTTTCTTTGCAGATTTTATAACAATTTATATTTTTTTTACAAAAGAGCTTTTTAAGGAAAAGGTATATACCTTGAGTAAATACAAAATTGCATCTTAATGAAAAATTATGATATTAATGTTAAGAACTAATATTAACTGAGAAAGTAAGGGACTTGGTTGCATAGCCTAATCTTTACCATAACACCAAGATGTGACACTGATTCTGTTACCAATTCTCGAAACAATTCTATGGGGTAAGTTTTACTATTGTACATTGAGAGAGGTGAAGGATAAATTACAACAACATTCCAAGAAATATCCCTGAGTTACACAGGTGTCATGAATAGAAAAAAAATAAAGCAAAATCCTTCTACAGAGAATTAGCCATAAATAATGTATAGCCTATTCCATATTTAGATTTTTAAAGTGGTTACATGTAAAATACCACTTCAATGTTCAGTTCCTGGACTGAATCTTACACGTGCCTTTTATCTATCAATAGTATTTCCAAAAGCAACTTTTAAGTAATTACAATTAAAAAGAACACTTTTCATGCCTGTTTTATAATTGTGTTTCATTCCTTTATTTCAGCAATTTCTTAAATGATATGAATGTAAGTTTTCTGTGAATATAGAGTTTTGTTAAAAACACTGAAATTAATATTCTGGCTTCCTCCATAATTTTTAAGTAAATAAATTGCTGAGCTTAGCAAATCTTGCTGAATTCATTGACACATACCTTACCCTTAACCCTCTAAAACACCAGATATTTCAAGATCTTTTTAAATTAGTGCCTCCATTTAACTTGGTCAAATAGTCATTCTTTATACTGTATCTTGATTAAATCTCTGCAATATAATTGGTTCAATTCCAATCATGTTAATAAACAACCACATAGCGAATTGAGCAAATATTTTTAAAGATAGCTCTGTCTGTAGTTTGCAAGCAAACAAGAGAATTTATTTTGTTCTAATACTAAACTTCTATTTAGGGAAAATTTTTTTTTTAAGATCTTGATTTCAATTCAGCAGCATTTACACAGTTTAACATTTTTGTATTGCTATTTAATACTGTCAACTGAGTTTTATCCTTCAAAATACATATTTTATACATTTCTTATGTTTTTTTCAGCCAGAAAATGTACATTATACTTAGATATGTGAGGATAGATTTGAAAAATATTATGGAGAAAATTATAAACTGAAGAAACAAATGCTTATAACCATGCACAAATCCATAGAAAGAAAAACTCTCTGGGTTACTCCAGAATTCTCAGGTTGGTAAGCATGAGAATATGACTCTCAGATTGATCCGTTTAATATGGTTCATGGTCTATTATGACTCAAATGAATAGTGCCATCCAGACTCTAAACGTGTTGCTACGTTAGTATTATGAACCGATGCATTAAAGAAACTGATTTCATTTTGATATTGGACCATTGGCTGTTTTCTTCTCATTCTTTTAACCCAGGTTGCCTTCCCTCAGCGAAACTGAGGAGGTGTCACAACGTTTATCTTCCCAGGGAATCAGATTACGAGATTTAATGGCTTCTAGTCTACAGGCAGGAAGTCTGCCCTGGGTTCACTCATGGCATCTCCAAACTACTTCTACCCTTTGCTTGCCTTCTATCGAATGCTTACTATTTCCTTTTCTGGCACTCCTCAACTAGCTGTGAATATGAAATATATTTATTCATAGTCACACATAAGCATTTTGTAACATCTGTCTTTACATCTGATTGAATTCCTGGGTGGACAATCTCTGCCTACAACTGAACTGATCACCAGGTTACTCAATGGAGCAAATGTGTTCTTTCTACCTGGAGACTCCCTTGGATATGATGCAGCTATAACCAATGATGTGGGCCAGAGTGATACATTATATATCCACACCTGGTCTAATCATTATGGTTGATATTTAAAGTTTTCTTTTTCAGAGTTTGCTCTCTGAATGCTGACAACACAAAGTATCAGATATTGGCAGAATATTTATTAACTGGGGTTCCCAAAACATATTAGAGAATGTACCATTTCCTGCATCCGCACCAAGTTCTGGGTCTTTATAAACACAAGCCCCTGAGATTTTGGAGTTTATTTGTTGGACAAGTTAGTGTTATATTCATTAGTATATTACACATGCTTTTTAGTGAAATAAATTATAAGAGGTGTTACTTAGGACAATGTGCATCTAAAGATTATCGAGCACTTTCCAACATTATGCTAACTTCCTTGGGATATCTGGATCTGGTAAAGAATAAGGCCTTCTAAATAACATCAAATTAGATTAAATTATTTTAAGTACATTATATTTTATAAGTTCTTTTATATATTATGTGAAAATATTTTTACTTGAATTACTTAAATTTATTTTAAATAAATATATGGATG
>RJWT010010671.1:0-23971 GCA_004365215.1 Cuniculus paca | reverse complement strand
GTTAACGGTAGGAGAGGACTGGAGCAGCTCTGAGCCCACAGCCCTTCCTCCCTCCCTCTCCCGCTAGCCGGCCTTCTTTAGTTCTGGAAGCTTCCTTCCTTCTCCTCCAGTGGTGTTGCTGGAGGTGCCTGGAGAGCACCGATGGCCACATCCATGCCTGCTCTGTGCACTGAGTATCCTAAGTACCCAGGCTCCTCCCTGACAACCCAGGCAGAGTGGGCCGGAGCTCGTGGTAACGTTACGGAGACTCGGCCTGCTCTCTGGATCTTCTCTTCCTTGGCCTTGCACTGTTTATTGAAAGAGTTCTTAGGATACTGTTAAGACTAAAACAAAAGTCAATAGAAAAATATTTATGGGCTCTGGTGGGATTGCTGCCATGGAATGACGTTTGCAAATGGTTCTTTTCAGCTTGCGTTGTGCTTCGGAAGGCTCAGAAGGGTGAGGGAGGGACTCCCTTCTTGGCTAAATTCTGCACTTTCACACCCTGCTTCCTGAGCATCCCGTCGGCTTGTTCTTCCCTGCTGCTGCTTTTATAAGTCTGCCTGTCCCAGATCAGGTAGTTTGGGGGTTGGTCCCCCAAAGTCCCTCTCTGATCTGTCCTCGTACTTACGTGTGCTTACATGACCTGACATGCCAGGCATAGCCAGCATAAACTGTCTTCTGGTGGGTGAATAACTCTTCCTAGCTTCCACCCTACGTGCAAAATTTTCCTCTGCTGGTGCTTTCAGTCATAAGTTGTGAAGAGCGATCAAAAGTGTATCCCCTATAATAAAAAAAATAAGCATATCCCTAACAGCTAACTTTCTCAAACTCCACACTGCTGGCTCCTCAAAGAAACTGCAGTTGTTTTGTTTTGTTTTGTTTTGTTGTTTTGTTTCCCAGTACCTGTCCCAGAGAGGGTAGGAAGACTGGGAAGGGTATTGGCGAAGCAAGGGTTGGCACTGAGGTTCTAAGTGGTCAAGAATAGAACCTAAACAGAGTCTGGGTGACAGCTGGGAGCCCAAGGGTGAGGTCTGGGAAGAGCCCACAGTCAAGAAGGCAGCGCCCGACCCAGGGAGAGACAAGGAGGCAGCAATCAGAATCAGCATCCCCGGCAGTGTTATGAAGTCCAGACAGGTGACCAGGCTGGAAGAAAGAGACCAGAAAACCAGGGCAGAGTGGGAGGTCCAGGCCTGGGCTATGAGCAGAGATCTTCACACTTCCTCCCCAACGAGAGCCAGGCCTTGCCAGGGCAGGGGCTGCAGCCCAGGGCCAGGCTGATGCTCCCGTGGAGGCTGTCCTCTGGAAACCCTGGATGAGGCATGTGGCAAAAACAAGCCAAGGTGACCTTGAGAAAGGTCCCAGATGCAGAGATTCCAGGTCAGGGAGGGAGGAGAACTACTCTTCTTAATTTGGTTACAATGTTGCATTCATTTCTCAGCAACACAGATTGAGTAAATTGAATGTTTCGATTTTACGGGTGAAAATTACATTCATGTGGTCCAAATACAAAGAGGAAATACACAGGCGGGTAAACAGTGAAGTCACTCTAATGCTCTCTTCCTCACTTCTTTACCCCTATCCCACCAGTGTCTCCTGTGACTGTGGTTATGAGTTTCTTGAATATTCTCTAGGATTATTTTAAGCTTATAAGAGACTATAAACATGTGATTAAAAAAATTTCTCCTCCTTTCTACAGTGATGGTGGAATATTGTAAACATTTGCTTCTTCCTTTTTGCAGCTGGGCCATGTACTTTATTTTGTGTTTTTTTGTTTCGTTGTTTTTTTTTTTTTTTTGTACCGGGAATAGAACTCACTACCTTGCGCCTGCCAGGCAGGCACTGTGCCACTGAGCTATATCCCTGGCCTGGGCCATGCATGTACTTCAGTAACACCATCCTCCACAGGAGCTCCGTAAAGTCCCTTCCTTATAGTGTCTCAAACCTATGAGTCTCATAGTGGCTTTACATAGTAAATACGCCTGGTATCCCTATTGTATAGACGAGGAAACTGAGGTGAAGGAACGTTAAAAGATTTGCCTAAGATTTCAAAGTAGGCAAGGGGCAGAATCAGGCCTTGAATCTGATTGGTCTAAATTTAAATAACTTCATCTGTCTTGCAGGGGATTGGTTTAGCACTTGAGAATTCAGACAATCAGCTAAAGAAGTTCCTTTAACCATAGCTATTGGCCAGTGGTAGGCACACCACTTATGTAGGATCAAACAGAATGAGGAGAATTTCAATCCTATGATTAGGGAAGAAAGTCATTGGTTTTGAAACCCTAGATAGAATACAACACTTCAAGAAGCCCTTGTGTGTACTTCTCCCATTGACAAACTCTCCTTCTTCTCCCAAATAACTACTATCTTGACTTTCAAGATAATATTTTTCTTGCTTTTCATTTTTACCTATGTATTCATACTTAAATAATTTAAATTTATTTTATATATCTTGATATACATATTTTTAAAGAAGTTGAATTATACTAAGTATGTCTTTCATACTTATTTATTCAACATCATATTTATAAACTTTACCCATGTTATTGAATATAGCTATAGTTTCTGATACTACGTAGCACTCCATTTTTTAATGTCCTGTGATTCACTTATCTAGTAAATTATTAGTGGTGATTTGAACTGGTTCTAGTATTCTGGCTTCACAACAAAGCTGTTATAGACAGTTATTGTCCATAACTTTTTTATTTATTTATTTTTATTGTACTGGAGATTGAACCACTGAGCTATTCCCCGCCCCCCTTTTCATTTTTATTTTGAGACAGTCTCACTAAATTGCCTGGGATGGCCTGGAACTTGTGATCCTCCTGCCTCAACCTCCCAAGTAGCTGGGATTACAAGTATGTGACACTCTACCTGGTTCATTGTCTCTAACTCTTGGTGCAGCTGTGCTACGTGCATTTGTCTGGGTATGCTTATATTCAGCTACACCACAAAATGCCAAACGGTTAGCCAAAGTGGCTGCACCAATATATTGGTTTTATGAGCTGTGTATAAGAGTTCCCATTATTCCATATCCTCACTACACATTTGGTAATGTCAGAATTTGATTGTCCTACAGTGTATATGGACATAGTAATATCTCTTTGTGGTTTCATTGTGAATTTTCCTGGTTATTAATGAAATTAAACACCTTTTAATATTTTGATTAGCTACCTGAACTTTCCCTTTGATGAACTGCCTGGGAAAAATTTTGCCAATTTTCTACTGGATCGCCTGTTCCTCCTCTCAGGCCCTGTTAGCGTGTCCCCCTCTTCAAAGAGGAGGCAGCGTTGTGTGGAGTGGCAGGAGCGGGGAGGGGCATCACAGTGGGCAGTCAGGCTGCTCTGCAGTTGAAGTGGCTCAGATTGCTGCAGGAGGTAACCTCATGGGTGACCAGACTTTCTCATGTGTCTGCTGAGAATCCAACCCAGGGCCTTGAGCACATCAAGCACACTCTGCCATTGAGCTGAACTCCTAACTGATAGAACTGATTTTTGTGCATGGTTTGAGATAGAATCCCAATTGTCCCCTCCCTGTATGAATGTTGAGCTATGCCCATCACCATTTATTATGAAATCTGTACTTGCCCATGCTCTGTGATTCACCTCTGTCATATGCCAAGTATTCATTTCTGGACTCTTCTGTTCTATTGGTCTTCCAGTCTATCCCTCAGACCGTGCTGTCTTATTTACTATAGATTTGTAATAGCTTTCTATTTTATCCATCAGATTCTCCGACCTTGAGGGGGAAATCTCAAGTGTCTGGACTATTCTTGGTCCTTTGCAGTTCCGTATAAAGTTTAGAATGAGCTCATCAGTTCCACAGAAGGAAAAGAAAAGCAGCTGGAATTTTTACTGGAATTGCATTCAATCTATAAATCAAACAAGGGAGCCTATTTGGTTTGCCAGCCCACAAACATGGTATATTTCTGGTTTATTGAAATCTTTTATAAAATAGCTTTACTGAGGCATGATTGACATACAATAAATTTCACTTATTTAAAGCATACAATTTGATACATTTTGACACATACACACCCATAAAACCAACCCTTCAATCAAGCTAATGAGCATATCTATCAGTCCCAAGTATTTCTTCATTCTTCTTTATAATCCCTTCTTCCGAGTGCTCCCCATCTTCCCTCCACGATGACATTAACCTTTCTTCACGTGCTTATTTTCCATCCATATATCTTCTTTGGTGAAGTGTCTGCTCAAATCTGCTCATTTGTGACTGAATTGTTTTCTTACCCTTGAGTTTTGAGAATTCTTCATATTTTTCATTAGATAATGGTTTGCAGAATTTTTTTCTTCTGGTCTGTGGCTTGTCTTTTCATTCTCTTAGCAGTATCTTTTGAAGAACAAGTGTTTTTTGATGCAGTGTAGTTTATCAATTCGTTTTTTATGGGTTATACTTTTGTTGTTGCATTTAAGAAATCGTTGACAAATGCAAGATTGCGAAAGTTTCCTGCTATGTTCTCTTTGTGTAGTTTAGGACTTACATTTAGGTCTGTGATCCATTTTGAGTTAACTTTGGTATGTGTTGAAAGATATGGATCAAACAAACAAGGTATATTTATGCCTTTTTGAAGTTTTTTAAAGATGTCTTTTTATACAGATTTATAATTAAACCACAAAGGGACTGCACATCTTTTGTTAGTTTTATTCCAGGTAATTTAATGTCTTTGATGCTCTTGTAAATGGTATGTTTTTAAAAATGTTTTTGTATGCTTTTTGTTGCTGGATACAAAAATGTGAATAAGTTTACATATATTGATTTTGTATCTAGCAATATCATCCAACTTATTCTAATAATTCATTTATAGCTCCTTTTGGATATATATATATGTATATATATATTTGCTTTTTCTTTTCCACTTCCTTTCTTTTTCTTTCTTTGCACATGACATACAATTATATTTCCTAGATTAATCAAAACTTTTATCATTATGAAGTGGCCCTCTTTATCTTTTGTGAGACTTTTTAGCCTTAATATCTGTCTGATATTAATACAATGAACATAACAACATAATATCCATAAGCTTTCTTTTGTTAGGGAAGGTTTGTCTTATTTTACTCTTTGTCATTCATCCTTTGTGTATTCTTATGTATTTTTGTAAAAAACACATTTGTTCTTAATTTATGCTGAAAGTCTTTATCTTTTAGCTAGAATTAGATGATCTGTATAACCTAAGTGAGTTAAATTTACTACCTTAGTTTTGCTTTCTAGTTGTGTTGCTTATCCCATATTGCCTTTTCTTGCCTTCTTTTGGAATAACTGTATCTATTTTTAAAAAATTAATTCCACTTTTTAAAAATCTTTTTCCATTATCTTAGTGATTACCCAGAAGGCACAGCGTGCATTCTTAATATATCAGTCACAAGTTAATTGGAATCTTTGCCTTCCTCCTAAACAATCAAGACCCTTAAATCACTTGACATCATTAACTCCTTCCCAGTGTAGATGCTATTGTCACTGCATTTTAATTCCATTGTGTGTGTGTGTGTGTGTGTGTGTGTGTGTGCGCGCGCGCGTGCGCGTTGGAGCTTGTGTAACAGCAAGTGTAGTCAATGAAACAGAAATTACTCTAGGCGTGTCAAGCAGATTTCCTTCAATTATAAATTTGTTGGAAAGCCTGGTGGAACAAAATAGGGGGTTGAGGAATGTTACTCAAGAACTGCAGGGAGCTGCTACTGACCGCAGCACAAAGCCCCTCGGTGTCCTCACCTACTCCGGCACGGCTATTGGGATAGAAGCAAGAAAACCTGTGTATCTCTGCTGTCTTCTCATCTTGTGTAGACAGATGTTCCTCACTGTCAGAACCTGTTGACCTGGGGATCTGAGCAAATGCTCCTAGTTGCTAATCCTGCAGTGTGAGACAAGAGTAAGGCAGCGACTGGTGTGTAATATCAAGCAGTCCCTTAGATGTTGTATTTATTATTTGATGTGGCCCATATTTACTTAGAATTATCCCTAATTTGCCACTTGATTTATTCTTCATTCTTATGCCAGACCCAGGTCATCTTCCCTTTACTGATGTAGATCCCTGAATTTGCTCCTGTGAGGTATTGGTAGTAATCCCACAGGGAGACTGGTTGGGTAGTCCCACTCCAAGGGAGGGGGGCTGGGACCCTGTTCTGGGAAGTTCCCTGTTATGGGCAGTTGAAATCCAGGCCTCAGCTACTTGGGTCAGTCCCAGGATCTGAGCACTTGGCTGCCGGGGATTTCTGCCAGGGCTTTGCACTTCTTATCTGGGTAAATGACGACTCCAAGCCACTGTCCCCTTCTCCCAACAGCTGCCATTTCCCAGTGTGCTAGAAGTGCAAAGCTGCAAGGCACGACAGCAACTTTGGCCCAACTTTCTCCTCTCCCATAGCCCTTCCTTCTTTCTGCTCCCAGAGTGATACGTGGAGGCCAGCTGACCCCAGCAGAGAATGGACAAGTCACCACTTCTTCCCATGACACCATTGGCCTCCTACATTCACACATTCTGCATTCACGGGTTTCACTTTCAGATCAAAACTTTCTTTTTTAATTGCATGAAGCAGGCATGATGGTGCACTCCTGTAATGCCAGCACTTTGGGAGGCTGAGGCAGGAGGATCACAAGTTCTAGCCCAGACTGGGCAATTTATCAAGACCTCATCTCAGAATTACAAAATTTAGAAAGGACTGAGAATGTAGCTCAGTGGCAAAGTCCTTTGGTTCAATTCTCAGTACTGCAAAAATAAATAAAAATTTAAAAAATCACAAATACTGGATTTATACAGACTTTTTTTTTCACTATTCCCCACATAAATACAGGGTAACAAGTACTTATATAACATTTACATTGTATTAGGTATTAGGAGTAATCCAGAGGTGATTTAAAGTTTAAGAGGGGATGTGTATGTCAATAGTGCACCATTTTATATGTGGGACGTGCTGGGTCCTAGAACTAGTCCCATATGGTGACCCCGGGACAACTGTGTAAAAATTTACATTGTTTACATTGTACAGGAACTCAGAGCCACTCAGGTGGCTCTCAGAGGCCACTGTCCAAGGTGTGGGTGCAAATGTGGACAGAGCCCTTAGCGAAAGTGGCTCGGTAGGCCTGAGGCCAAGGAGAGAATACTAGTGAATGGAGGGAAACTTGTTCTCCTTTTGTGCTCACGCTGGTGTGCCACACTTGTCTCTTGGCCGGGGAGTGGGCAAGGCCTCCGTGCTCGGGGCAGCATGTCCATCGTAAGAGCCAGTTCTTCAGGACCCACCCCGAAACCACTCCCCTGCCTGGCCCAGAAGCTCACCTGTCTCTCTGTCACTTGGGAACTCTTCTCCCACACTTGCTTCTTTTTCCTAAACTTGCATTTTGCTGAAAGCCTTTTAAAAAAATTCTAGTTGTAAAATTTACATTGTGGGGGAAGTTAAATACATGGGGGAGGGTGGCAATGAATAAATAAATTAATTAATTAAAAATACCAGTTATATAATCCAGGGCAAGTCTAAATATTACAGCTAAATCCCCTCTTGACCTTCACCCCAGCAACCCAGCTTCTTTCTCCAGAGACAGTTTGCCGTATGCAGACCCCGTGTCCTTTCCTATACCTGTGTTCATAAATATGTGTACGTAACTGCCCTGATTTGGCAAGCACAAATGATACACTGCTTCCTCACCTGACAGATCATCTTCATTCTTGTGCAAACACTGCAGAGAATTCCTTGAAATGGGTGAGGCAGTTACTGTCCAATTTGATCCTTCGTATACTGACAGGTAGGTGGGCCACTCCCAGTTCTGTTTGAATGCAGGTAATAGAGATGCTGGATGCAGATCTTTGAGGTCCTGTGGGGTTGCCCTTCAGCCCTGCTCTGCCTTCTGTTCCTCCCCGCCTTTCTGCACTGCAAGGCTGGTGCAGCCACTCCATCCCAGGCATTTTGGGGTTACCTTTAGAGAACAAAGTTCTGAACAGTTCTGGGCTTCCAAACCTCCCACTCTATGAGAATCAATAAACAAAGTTCTGGGGACATTGATCAAAGTAGATCCACAGCCCCATCCCTGCCCCTTTCCCGGGCAGGACTCCAGGTCTTTGGAAAACTGTCCCACAGTGCCACACTTGGCCTATATGATCTAGGCCGGCACAGCCACCCCCTGACCTGGGACTTGTTCTCCCTGACTCTAGTTTACACGCATCATCCTCCTACTTGAGCATATCCTTTTCTGCTCAATCTAATAAATTCCCTTTTCTCTCATAAAAGGAAGTTGCAGTTGTCACTTCCATTTTTAGCAGCGTAAGGGAACTGGCCCACATTGTCTTGGTGAGGGATTGGGAGGGGGGTTAAATCAAACACTAGAACCAGGACATTACCTCTCGACAGCTGAGTGGGGACTGAGAAAGAGGCCCATCCTCTTTAGAAAAGAATTTTCTGCCAGTCCTATGATTGGGCCTGTCAGTCAGGAGGTTGTCCACAGGACAGAGTGGTTTCGAGCTGCTGTGTGACTATGGCAGGCCCACCAGAGTGGGATGCCTCCTTACGGTCTTGGCAACGTCATGGGGTCTCCTTCCGCAGGGAATGTTAAACTTGCAGCCTAACACGGGGACCTGAATTAGTGTAATCATGAGTAGCTTCCTCAACCCTTTCAAGCCTCCTTTTCTACCTCTGTAAAATGGGGACAGTGATGCCTACCCCAGAGGATTGCATTAAAACATGAAAAGCCTAGCAGGGTGTCTGTGTGTCAAATCATGGAACTAGAATCTAATTCATCTGTAACCCAGCCAACACGAGGTAATGTGGGAAGGATGGGCATGCCAGGGGGCTGGTAAGAAATCCAGAAGAAGGAGCAGAAGAGAGAATTTACTCAAAGGACCCTGGGTCCAGAGTGTGGGTGGAATGGCGCTGGGTCTATCCAGCTCCCTTTGTCCTAATTCAACGCTCACCAGACAGACTTCTGGTTGCTGATTTCTTTTCCCATGGACCTGGGTCTGGCTTGGGGACAAGAGCTGCCTACTGGGTATTAGGCAAGTGCACGAGTTGGTTGTTGATTGTTCCTCTTAACTCTGCATAAAGGTGTCATTAGTGGCCACATTTTGCAAGCGAGAAAATAATGCTCAGAGGTCCAGGAGGCTTGTTGAAGGCCACAGGGCTGGCTGGCAGGTCACACAGGGTCTATCAGACCCCAGCATTCCTTTCTTATCACATTGACCTTCCTCCCAGCAGTGGGTCCTGGGCCCCCAGCAGGAGGACGCTTGCCCCTGGAAAGGCACGCTCCCATTTTGGGCTTCTGAAAGAATGGTCAGCTTTTTCAGTAGAGTCTTCGCTTTGGGGATTTATTTCTCCCTCTCCTCCAACCTGAGCCTACCTCTGTCCTGTACCTACCTACCGCAACTGCACTTACTAACCTGAGAAGACTCAAGCTCTGGAATCACCCCAACCTCAAACCAGTGGGACCCAGCCGCAGTCCTCTCTTACAGCCCTGAGCTCCAGCGATCCCCACACACTGCTTTATGTGGGAGGTCTTCCATAACAGAGACAAGCCTGCCAAGTCACCTGGGGTGGTGGGTCAACGGCATCAAAGCCCACAGCTGGATTTGTATAGCTGCCCTACAAATAAGGTGATCAGTTTGTCCCAGTTCTCCCAGGAAACCCCCGGTCCCAAGAAAGTCAGAATGCGTGATCCCTCTGTAGCAAAGAACTCAAAGCCCGTTCTTTGCTTTGCAGACATGGTGAGCGAGCCAAGGCTGGCTGTTTGCTCTCGTTCCACCCTCTGACCCAGACACTTTGCAGGACAGGCACCTGTCACTCGGCTTGCCTCTAAGGACCTGTAGGAGGCTCAGAACATGTGCCCACCAGGTGGTCAGCTCAGTGTAATGTGTCGGGGGCCACAGGGTTAAGGGTGTACCTACTTAAAAAAAATAGTACAACTGGATTCTTTTTTTGTTTGTTTTTACAACTGGATTTTTTACCCTGCTTCTTTTTCCTTTTTAATAACTATTTGCTCTGACTTTATGGCCAGCACTCTGTCTGCCAGTAGAGTCGTATGACCTTGGCCCTGCTCCTGAGTTGCTCTCATGGCCGCCACTGACAGCCCAGAACCTGGATTCGGCTGGGACCATGATGGAAGATTCGGCCCCAGGAGGTGATGAGCAGCCAAGGGTTGTAGTCAAGGTCTGACTATAGAGGCTCTGCTGGAAGACCTGGATGGCGGCTGTGGTTGGCAAGGGAATGGCCTCCTTCCTAATCCCCAGAACCTCCCACATGTGGCCTTACATGGTAAGAATGGACTTTGCAAGTGTGGTAAAGTTAAGGATCTTGACATGGGGAAAATATCCCGGATTATCCAAGTGGGCTGGATATAATCAGAAGGATCCTTAGAAGAGACAGGTAAGAGGTCAGAGACAGGAGGAGGCAACCTGACAGCATAAGCAGAGATGGGAGTGAGCGATGCAGTCGCAGGAAGTTGGAAGAGCCAGAGTAGGCTCCCCCTGGAACGTCTAGAAGGAACCTCGCTGCGGGCTCTCACATTTGATCCTCCTGAGGTGCATTTCTTAAGCTCTGACCTCTGGAACCAAAAGAGATGGCGTTTTAAGACACCAGGTGTAGGGTAACTTCTTACAGTAGGGAAGGGAACCCGTTCAGTGGGGCTTAAGCAATGCAGTCAGGATTGCTCCTGGGAAAACAGGGACCCTGGCTTTGTGGGATGGGGTGTGGAGGGGTGGGCACCATGCCTGGCATATAGCACGCTCTAGAGAGGGCGTTCCAGCCTCCTCCCCTGCTTGTCACAGAGGACCAGGCTGGCTCCCTGAAAGGGGCAGGGTCCACTTCAGATGGATGTCCTCGCTCAGCCACAGACCCACAGCACCAGCACCACCTAGAACGCTGTTCGAACTGCAAGACTCAGGTTCCAACCCAGATGTAAGTGAATCACAGTGTATATTTCCCCAAGGCCCCTGCTGGTGCCCATGTACCAGATGCTTTAAAGACGCTGATCCTAAGGGTTTGCCGAGTCCTCACAACATCAGCTGGAGGCAGGCATAGCCCTTGTGAGCATCAGGCAGCAGAAACAGGTGGCGTGGGGTGCTGAGGTACACGCAGCCAGTGTGTGGCAGACCCAGCACTCAGCCCCCGGCGTGTCTCACTCCAGAACTGGTGTCTCTGGTGGTGGGGGTAAAGTACAGTGGTCCAGGAGCATTGCCCCCAGAGTCCTGCTTCCTGCCCCTTCCGGGAGCATGCCCATTTTACCCTCCACTTTTTTCTCTTCCTTCCTCCCTCTCTCTCGCCCTCTCTCTCTCAGTGCTCCTCTGAGCCCGGCCCTGAAATACAGCAGAAAGCCCTGTTTCCAAGGGACGCACCCAGCCATCCTCACCCTGCACTGAGCAAAACTAGCACTGGTGGCAACCACTAACATTTTTGACACCTGGACCCACCTCAGACTCCTGAGTCAGTTTCTCATGGGGTGAGGCCTGGGCTGGAATACTTTGAAATTATCCCCGAGGTGATTCAGTTTGCAGGAGATCCATAGCTGTTCTGAAAGAAGTCTTAGGTGTGTTGGTGTGTGAAGGAAAAGGAGCCATCAACCCCAGTGTGGGGATCAGTGAAAGTTCACTACTAAGAAGTATGAACACTGCACAGAGGAGATGATGAAAATGTGTTTTGAGGGATGTGTAGGAATTTTTCAGAACAGTGTTTGGATGGGAGTGGAAGGTGTTCAGGTAAGAGAATGAGTTTTTGAAAAGCCACAGAGGCAGAACATAGGGACATATACAGGAGACTAATTTAGTGTGATTGATGATGAGATGAGGAGAGCTGGAGCAGTGTCGGGAATAGGTCACCAGCAAGTCAGGCACTCCTCTTTGTCCTTGTCTGTCCTCAGAGGACTCTTCTTGCCCTTTGACCATCATTTTAGTTTCTCTGTGCCCTTTGCCTACATTTTTTTCAAATCCTGAGGCTCCCAGAGGGCCCGTGTACTATGCTGGCATCTGAGACCAGCGGAAGTGGAGCCAGGAACGCTGTCCACTCTGAGCTGTCCAACAGCGGCACATTTCCCGAGAGGATGGGCACCAGCTACTGGATAGCACAGAGAAGCCAGGAGATCGGGGCGAGGTTTCCAGCCCTGACTACTGTAAGCCATTAAGCCTGAATCTTTGAATTTTCTTCTCTTTCAAAAAAGCCTGCGCGGGGTGGGGTGCTTGGCTCCCCTGGGTTTGTCTGCCTGCCCTCACCTGTATCCAGTTACCTTCCTCAGTCTGAAGAACTTCTAGTCACCTGGTTTTCGATGACACAGGGTCCAGTTTTGTTGCTTAGATAAAATCTGTCTCTGGGGTCCAGCCTTTTCTTCTCTGAGCCTTAGGAATAGGAATGGTCATCCTGGGAACAACCAAATTTTGTGTTTTTTTTACAAGTTTTTGCAATTTATTAATCCTGCCATGAAAATGGCGCACAATCACCACAGATAAAATTATGGCAGAATTTTTACTCTTTTTGTTCTTATCCGGTCTCCAGCTCAATTTCGCCAGCACTGACGCTGGCCTTTGCAGTTCCACTGACTTTCTTCACTCTGGTCTTGCCTTCCTTTTGCTGTCTTTTGTTTGTTTATTTGTTTGAAATCTTTTCCTTCTCATACAGCCTGTGTCCAGCCAGTCTGTGTTTGGGTTTATTTCCCTTGGCACAACCCAAGGAATCATAAATTACCCCAAAGCCATTGGTCCTACCACCACCCAAATGGGCTGTGAATTCAGATACAAAGATGACACGTGGTATGGTTGTGTGTATTTTGGTGAGTTTTTCTGCATTTCTGTCTCAGGTACTGTGGTCTTTCCAGCAAATGTACAGTATATCGATGACCATTTCCTCTGCAGCAGTCAGTTGGTTGTGGACTTCTGGTCTGAATAATTACTGTGTTGTTCATGATGGTAGCCTGCCCCCAGGCAGCCAGGGAGGAAAAGAGGACCAAGTTTGTGCATGACCCAGGCATGGTGTGATGGATGGACACCTGTCCTCCCTTATGTGACCCTGCTGCGCCCATGTGCACATGTGCAGGACTGGGCACGTGGCCAACCCAAGGCAGCCAGTGCCTCCCCTCGGGATGACAGAGCTGAGCCTAATGCAGGGGAGCCCTGTCTTCTCCGGGCAAAGAGGTACCTCGTGGGGCTGTGCTGAGGGTGGGGTCTCCTCTGATTCATGCTGAGAACAGAGGATCCTAATGCGTGTGATTTTCTGGCTCCAATTGTATTAGAGCCAAGCTTTACCTCTGCCTGCCTTCTTACTGTCTCCCTTGATAAATGTTTGCTAGAAACTTTCCAGAATAATTTCACCCTTCTGCCTAATCTAGTTCAGATCAGTGTGTGTGTGTGTGTCTACAGAGACTGACTGAGCAGGTTTGTGTTACCAACCCTATTTCCAGGTGAGAAAAGCAAGGAAAAATCCAGTAACTCGCTCAAAGTCACTCAGGCATAAAAGCAGAAGGAGAATTTGGACTTAAGGCCACCTCACCCCCAAACCCGTCCCCCTGTCCTTCCTTTGTTCACTGTCTTTGTTTCTCGTCTGTTGAAACAGCTCCCTTTCTTCCTATATTCGTAGGAGCAGGTCAGAAAAGCAGAAATCATGCCAGGATCTCAACTGAGGGAGTCTAATAGGCGTATTTGGTTACACAGGGCAAAAAAGAAAGAATATACTTAGAAAGAGCCAATGAAAATAACTATAGAAAGCAGCTGTCACTTCTAGGGCTGGGGGACAGAAGAGAAGAGGATGGGTTACAGGAACTCAGAGGAGGCCCCTGGAGCCCAGCTAAGACATGGGGGAGGGGCACCGTCCAGCTCTTTGGGGACTTCTGAGCTGGCACAGCAGGGCTGCTGCTGGGACCTACGCTACTGGGGTGCTGCATGGGCAGTGTTCCTTCCCTCCTTCCCTCTCCTGTCTTCCTCTTTCCTCTCGGGCTCAGACAGGTAGCACCAAATAGAAAGCCAGCCCGCAAAGGCATCTGGGAAATGAGGTTGCCAGGATGCAGCCCAGCATCACAGAGCCCAAGCCTGGGAAAGGTTAATTGACACATCTTATACCTTTTCCATTCCTGCAAAGGTTCCGCTTATCCCAAATCAAACCCATCCCTTGTCTCTTTCTCTGGTCTTGACTTTGAATTGTAATGCAGGGTGCAGAGCAGGGCCCAGAATCCCGGCCTGTGGTTCTAACAGGTACATTGCATAGCGGAATAAGTTTCTCACAGTCTACAAGGTAGATTCTGGGTGCTAGAGGAACGCTCTCACCAGCCCCAGCTCCTTGGATGAGAATTCCAAGCTGCTTTGCCCAGGTCTTCTGCAGAGGCCTTGGGGAGCCCAGACAGCTAGCAAGGTAGTATCCTTAGAGAATTGGCCACTCCCCACGGATTTGCTGTGGCAACAGACACCCTCCTACTCTCTGGAGGTCAGCCTTTCACAGGCGTGTCTTCTCAGACACAAGGGCTGACTTCAAGGCCAGCCGAGAAGGTGGCTCTTGGTTCCAGCCACTCCCTGGTGTCTCATCCCTGCACCTGGCACACCAGGCCCCATCTTCACTGACTCAGACTTGGAGATCTGGGTGTCCTCCCACGTCAGCAATCATGGGGGCACAAGGCTGCTGACACTATCAGAGGCTTCCCTGCCTCAGTTTCTCCTTGTGCCAACCCACTTGTCCTCTCTGACATGGAAGAAAGACTGAAATTTGGACATAAGTCAGACTTTGTCCCCTGCTTCCTGACTGGACAACATTGGCAGTTTACTTGTGCCATTCATTAAATATGAAAAACTTAGCAACTATATAGACCCATTAACCACACACCCCATTCTTCATGTAATGTGTAGTTGTCATATGTGTTATGTCTATCAGCACTACAAACATCATGATATACTGTTAAAATTTTTCTTTAAACAGCCATATGTACATATATATGTTTGGCTTTTTTTGAGACAGGCTCTCAAAATGCTGCTCAGGCTCATCTTGAACTTCTGGGCTCCAGCAATCCTTCTGCCTCAGCCTCCTGATAGCTGGCACTGTAGGTACCCATTTAGGCATCTGCTAATCACATGCATTTGGAAGAAATTAAAAGGAAACCACCTTTAATATTTTCCCATACACTGGCCATTTATCGTGCTCTATGTGCTTTCCTGTGTTTTAAGTTTCCATTTACTATAATTTCCCTTCCATCTGAAGACTTTTTAGCATTAGTTTGTTTGTTTACTTTTTGCAGATTTACTGCCGGTGAAGTCTCTTCGTTTTCATTTTTCTAAATACATACTGCAATTTCAGGCAGTAGGAGGGGAAAGAACATTCCAGAATGGAAAACTGTAAGGAGGCCAGTGTGTCGAGTACAGAGGACAGGGTGGTGAGAAGCTTGGGAGGAGGCAGGGGCAGATGTGTGGCAGGAGACGGCGTGATCAGATGTGTGTGTGGAAAAGTCATCCTGACTATAGAAAGAGTGTGGAGCTCAGACACTTGAGGGAAGATCTGGGCAAATGCTGTGGTATCATAACTAGAGGATGTCAGGGGAGAAGAGAGAAGCAGGGTCTTGAGAGATATTAAGGAAGTAAAAGCAACAAGACGTGACAGTTGCTTAGATGTTGTGAGTGGGGAGGAGGTGACATGATAACTCCAAGGTTTATGATTTAACTGGATGGTAATGGTGAAGGTTGGGAAGGGAACCAGACCTGGAGGGAAGAGTTGGGTTCTTAACATGACTTTGGGGTAGCCATGAGACATCCAAGGAGACATGTTGAGGTTTTCTGATCCCTCTTGATCACTTTGCTTTGCTCCAAAAATGATGCAATGTGGCCACTCTGAACCTTTCCAATTCTGAAACCAGAACTGATTGAATCTTGAAATTCAAGATATTTTTAGAGAAATGGCATCTTATTGGTTATTGGCCATCCAATAGGTTAGCTCTCTTTGGGTCAAGTGATTACCTTTCATCAGATCAGACATGATAGGAAAGAAGTGGTATGTCACATAGAACAAATATTGCTGCAGAGGGCTGACTTTTCAGCAGAAGCTAAGGGAAAAGATGGGCAATTCCTAGAGGAGGCGTTGTGGACAGGACAGCACTTGTTAAAACAGAGTCAGCTAGGTGTTCTACAAAGGCACTTTAGCTTCCAGGGATTTATAGGCCCACTTCTGTCTGTGAACAAAGAGTGGGAACCTTAATAATCTTGTTGTTTGTTTGTTCTTTGAGACAAGATCTTGCTATGTAATTCAGTCTGTCCTTGAACTCACTACATATCCCAGGCTGAACTCATGGCAGTCCTCCTGCCTCAGCCTCCCAAGTGCTGAGATTACAGATATGTGCCACCACGCTCTGCAATAACCCCTTAAAACCCAATATCCAAACAGTTTTTCCCTTGGCAACCAGGGGGGTTGAATCTAGGGCACCCCATCCCAGCAGACACCAAATCTGCAGATGCCCAAGTTTCTTATGTAAAATGGTAAGATATTTGCATATAACCTACTCACAATCTCCCATGTGCTTTAAATCATCTCTAGATAATTTATAATACCTAATACGATGTAAATTCCATGTAAATAGTTGTTATATTGCAATGTTAAGGGAATAATGACAAGAAGAAAAGTCTGAGCATTCAATACATAGGCAATTTTCTTTCAAATATTTTCTAACTGGGATGAGAAAATATCCATGGATGCAAAATCAGTGGATGCCCAGGGCCGGTTGTACAGTCAGTCACATGGGAGTCAGGCCTTTAATATCTGATTGGGGCTGGAGGTCACAATGCAGTCCAAGCACTTTCTGAGTCAGGAACTCAGGGTGAGGCCCAGGAATCAGGGTTGAAACAGTCCTCCGTGTGATCCTGGTGCAAGCTCAAGTTTAAGATGCTCTCTTCCAAACAGTCTGTACCAGGACATTAGGCGTGCAGGAGATGAGCCCTCCCCAAGTGCCCTTCTACCAAAACACTAGGTCCTGTTTCCTTTTGACTGGGCTTGTGTTCGTTTTTGACTGGATGAGTTGACCTCGCAGTTTAATTGCAACAAAGGTCTCATGAACACTTAGCTTTTCTGTTTCTGCAAGGTCCTGCCTCCCTCTTGGTGTCTCCTGAAGTCCCAGGCTTCTGCAGGGTAACTGGGTCATTACAATCAGGATGGTTGTTTCCACCGCCAGGTGAGACATCCAGGACAAACTGTCTGGTTTAAGGCAGAGTATCTCAGTGGGAAGTAACGACACCTTAGAAGAAAAGTGTTTTTTGGCTCTCCATCTACAGAAACCTAGACTCAGAGAGGTAATGCCATCTTGCCCACAGTCACCCCGGAGAGTGGCAAAGCCTTCCCTAGGACAGATTTGTGGCTTTCAGGCTGGCATTCTTTCCACCACCCCAGGGCTTCTGAAACTTTAATGCACACATAATCTCTCGGGGGTCTTGCTAAATGCAGATTCTGATTCGTTAGGTCTGCCTGGGCCTGAGACTGTGCCTGTCTTACAAGCTTCTAGTGGTGCTGGGACTGTTAGTCTGGGCCCTACTGAGAAGTAGGCTTTCACACCCCACTGTTCTCCTCATCCCTCCTCCAGGTTGATTTTTTATAAACTTCCAGACTAGAAGAGCTGAGTCTTGCAGGACAGAAATGGTTCCCTACTTGTGGCCAAGTAATAGGGAACAGGGAACGGAAGTCAGAAAGCAAAAGCAGTGGAGTCGAAGGAATCTGGTGAAATACAAGATCCCTTGCTTCCCCAAGTTGCTCCTTCAGTCCATGCCAATTGAAAGCCTGTCATTTCCAGACCTGTCCTCAAGTTGGAATCTGCTGACCCCCACCTCTTCTCCCCGCTAGGATCCCCTTTCCCAAGGACACACAGACCCTGCAGCAGTTCCCCCAAGCCAAGCACCACAGGAAGCTCTCACCGTGGCCGTACACAGTCCCTGGGCCAAGTGCGTTCATGGAAGGGCTGGAGAGAAATTAGCCACACTCTTCCTACCCTAACCTTCCCTGCAGCCTCCGCAGACTGGAGAAGTCTTTGCCCCCAAAACACCAAGCAAAGATCCTGGAACTCTCAAAGAATGGTAAGAGGAGGGACCTGGAGGCTTAACTGGAGCTTCTCATTTTCCACATAGTGCCAGGACCACATAGGACCCACTCAAAGCCGCTGGCAGTGAAGAACATGCTTGTGGACACCTTGATCTCTAGCTCCAGTGCAGGCTTCTTCCCACTCAAGGAAGCTCCTTGAAGGTTAGCTATGGACTGAATTTGTTCCCCTCTCCAAACACCAAATTCATATGTTGAACCCCAATCTCCAATACAAATGTATCTGGAGATAGGGTGTTTAGGAGGTAATTGAGCTCTAATAGGGTCATCAGGGTGGGGCCCTAATCCAGTAGGACTGTGGCCTTATGAGAAAAATCTCTCCTCACACCAGGAAGCCTGCCCTCACCAAGTTGGCACCCTGATCTCAGCCTTCACCCTCTAAGATCACCTATGAGAAAGCAAGTATCCAGTATTGCAAACCAACTCAGCCACCTGGGCTGAGAAATCCTGCTGTGGCACCTGAGCAGACTGAAACAGTCAGGCTTTCAGCTCATCGCATTCTCTGGAGGACACCAGAGTTGATCATCTCACAATGTGCATCTATAAATTGTTATAGAAGCACAGGCTTTTTCCACCCCCTCAGAATAGATCTGTTGGGCTCAACACTGTATGGGCTGCCATGATCTGGGGCCATTGAAAGCAAGTTGTGCTGAGGGCGGATAAGGAGGAAAGAATGGGAGCCTTAGGCCTTTGCTATGCCTCCAGCAGCCACAGGCCACTCTGATAGCTTTTTCCCCTTGCACCTCATCTCCCCACAACCCCAGTTTCCTGGAGACCTCAGGATGTCTCCAATACACTGTGCTGCTCATTTTTCCTTGCTGACATAAATGTCATCCACCTGCTGGAATTCTCCTTCTTTCTTTATTCTCCTGCAAACCCTCTTGACTATTCATCAAGACCCAGCCCAGGGATCTCCTTCCCTGTGAAGCCCACTCTACCAACCCTCCTGACTCCTGTTCACTTACACACACACAACTAAATATGTGCTCACCCATATGCATGTACACACACGCACACACACATACACGGAGTTCTAGGCTGCAAACAGTAAAGACCGACTCTAACTAATTTAGACCCCAAATGACTTTATTACTAAACTATTGAACCAGCCCTGGCTGGGCAGACAGCCTCTGCAACCAGCCGTGGCATACATACCCTCAGAGGAGGTACAGGCGGCCCCGGACACCACAACCTGCACTGATCTTGGTAGCATTGACCCTGGCAACCCTGCTACCATCTCCACCCCCAGAGAAACTGCAAATCATTTCTCAGACTCCTCCCCTCTTTTTGCAGAGACTCTCATTCCACTCTGGGCTGCTGGGTTTGACGGGCAGAACTCAGGTTACCTGGGTCTGCTATGGCTGTGCACTAAGCAGTGGCTTCCTCAGAGCCCAAGACACACAGAAGGGGACCCAGAGGCTGGTGACCAAAATTTGTAATAAAGGTCTTCTTAAGGTAGAATGTGTGCACTGAGTTTTTTTTCCTCCAATTCATATCATTCATGATAGTTAAATTCTATAAAGTCACCAAACACTGAATTACTACAAACCATTTCTCTTTGGGGAACTAGAGACTCAGATTTCATTGATCCTGCAGTCATGTTTTCATCACCTGGCCAACGCACAACCTTGTTTTACGCCTGTTTCTATTTAAAGACACTGCATTTAATGTGTGCTGTTGACTCTCTAACCCTGACCTCATGGATGTCGGCCCTGAGCTCACGTCCAAAGGAAACTGGTCTGACATGTACAATTTATCTGCAAGGCACATAGTTTTCTTGTACTCAGGAACACTGGGCGGTTCTTCAGTGCTGTGGTTGGGAGCACTTTAAGCCGGAAAATTACCAACAAAAAGCACAAAAATACTGAAAGAAGAGGGTGGAGTGCAAGTTTGTTCAGCTTCACCTGTGTGTGTACCTGCCAGGCAGCTCTAACTGTCCACCGCTCTTCGCGAGCATTGATCTGGGGGCTAAGGGTGTGGCTCAGTGGTAGAGCACTTGGGTTTAAGTCCTAACACTGCCCAAAAAAACTATCATTTGGGAGGTGATAAATATTAACAGGTTTGAAAATATAGAATTGGTGACTCATGAGGATAGATTACATAATTAAGATTGCAATAGCAAGCATAATCTTATTACCTATAACATGTTTCTTATATGTGTTTCCACGTCTATTAATCTTGTTGTTGTGACATTCCTTCTCGGTTGCAGAGGGCTTGGGGGACAATGGATGTCTATTAGAGCAACAATCGCTGTGACCACTGACCATTACATTTTCTCTTGAACCTGAAGCAAGACAGTAAGCTTGAGAACAAGGCGTTCCCAGTTCCTCTAGTGCTGGTGCTTCCTCCATGCACCAGAATACTCCCGAGCTGGCTGTTCTGGGGCAGAAGGCAAATCTAATGCAGGGAAAGTGACAAGGCCAAATAGTACCATTTCCAGTCCTGTGGGACTTTGTTAAAGACAAAGTTCTGCTGTTTGAGATAAGAACTGTGCAAATGGGACCCTGAGAACATCTGGCGAATGGCTGTGTATTCTGGCATTTGAGTCTGTGGATGGGCTGATGCTTTGGAATCCGGGGCCTCGGGCATGCTCTGCCTGAGCCATCTCCCTACCCTGAACTATCTTTAATTGACAAGTCTGAACCTGGCACGTCTCCCTTGGGGGCCATAAGAAATGTCCATCAGTGATAGTGAAAGGAGTGATATTTTCCTTCCAAACCTAAGTACGTGCTGAGTACGTGTTCAATACTGTTATAATTTAATCCAACAGATATTTGCATATTTACACCAAGCACTGTGCTTGCTGCTGGACATGAATCAGTTTAGTGGAACAGCAGTGGATATCAGGTGTTCCTTTGGCACAGCAGAGAAGCAAAGACAGAAAACGAACAAAGGAAAAAGGCCTTTATTGTGGGCCCTAGTGGGCTGCAGGAGAGTGTGCATTCCCTTCCAGGCAGACGAAGAAGCGGCGGGCTTTTATTTGGTTTGACAGGGGGTGGAGTTTGAATGAGGGCAGAATGACGTATTGACAGCCAATTGGGGAAACGCTGGCACATGTGAAAGAAACGCAAGAAATTCAATTTCGGCTTGGAAGAAGAACACCGAAGTTAGTATTGAGGGGACTTGCTGTCGTCTTTAGGGTCCAGCACCTTGTTGGACAGGTGCCACACTGAGCCTGGCTGAGCTTCACACATGCCGAACCCATCAGTGGAGGGGACGTTTGAATCTTGTTCTTTGAGGAAGTTTCTACCTTGGCACAACCGGAAGATGGTGGTCAGGTAAGAGGATAGGGAGTGAGATCTGACTGATTTGGTCATTTGGGGGTCAGCTCTGTGACAAGGAGCCAGACTGTCCTTGTGCTGTAGGAGCTCCCAGTTACAGAGGGGTGGTGTAGTTGAGAAAGGCCCAGATAAATACTTGAAAGTGTAAACAGTCTGCAGACAACAGAACAGAGCGCCGTGGAATTTCAAGGGGTGAGGCATCCACCCAGAGCTGCGAACGTGTGCTATGTGAGTCAAGCCAACTTCCTGGACAAAGCTCCAGGATGGGCTCCGAGCTTCAGGGTCTGGGGATTAGTGAGTTTCATGAGGAAGGCACAGTAGGATTAAGCCACACCCATCAAAGTTGTCCTGCTTCCAGCCACAGACTCTCTTTAAAAGGGTGAAATGTACAGATAACTCTGGTTTTAAGTCTCCTTTAGAAGGAATGGCTTTTATCAGGACAGTACCCACCCCAGCCTCTCAGCACAAAATGACTAACACTGCAGACCCAAGGGTGTGGGGGGAATGACTGGGCCACCAATTCTGCAGGGCTGTATTTGTTTTCCAAGATGTGTTCCCCAATGTTCATTCCTAATGAAGCGAATTGAAGTGGGGAGGGGGAGTGGCGGGGTAAAGCCTCTTTCCTAGTTGTTCAGCTGTGAACCCTGTCTCACCAGTGAAACGACAGTTGCTCCTGATGAGGCCTGTGGTCCCCAACTGTGCTTGCTAAGGGGCAGCACTGTGGGCCCTGGCAGTCTGCTCTGTCCCCAACACTTGGGGCGGGGAGGCGTCCCATCCTTGGGAACAGAAAACATACACAAAAGAGAAAATGCCAGTTTGAAAGAAAAATAATGATTTTTACATAGCAAAGAGAAGGAAATCAGGAATGAATAAATGTGCAATTCCAAAATCCTTGAGAGGTGCTAGAAGCTAGTGAGCTATCCCCTTGCAGGGACAGATCAGGAATGGATTTCAGGGCCTTACTCACCTCCTGCACCAGTGGTGTTAGAATTTGGGCCAGAAAACGGGGTTGAGGCAGATGGGAGGGTTCACTGGCTTTGGAGTTTGCAAAACAAAAAAACAAAAAAACAACCTTTCCACAGCCTTAACTCATTTGATTGTCAGGACAGCTTCTGGGAGGTAGAAAGGTCAGCAGTAGTTATCCTGTTTATTTCATAGTTAGATGCTCAGAGAAGTAAAATTACTAAAAATCCTCTAGCTAGCAAACACCTGAGCTAGGACGGGACTCCCAAGCCAGGGTTTTTTCTGACATACAGGGAGGCCTCTTGGCAGGAAGGGAGGAAGAAGCACGTTTGTCCTCCGGATATACTACGTGACTCTAGTGCCGTGTGATTTCTACGTGGGAAAGAGGAAGCAGGCTCAGAGGTGGGCGGCGTCATGCCCAAGGGGCAGTGCCCGTACTACATGCATTCCCTGAAGTTGGCATAGCCTGCCCGAAGAGGCCTTGAGTGTGGGGTGGAAATGTCCACAGTCCTCGCTGGGCTGAGCTGGGCCGAGAGCCCATGACCCGGTTGAGTAGCAGGAGAGGGCAGGTCATTTGGCTTAAAGTCAAACTAGTCTGACTGGAAGTATCATGTCACTGTGCCCTGGAGCTCTACCGTGTCACCCTGGGTTCTTGCACGCCCTCCCTGACACCTCACCCCACCACGGGGCTGGTGGGTGAGACAGTCAAGCCCAGCTGAGCTGAGCTCCAGGACTTATAAGGTGAGGGCCATCTGCAGGCCTGGCTGCAGCCTGGAGAGAGCAGTGGCCACTGTACTGCGTTGCACAAGTGCCTGCAAATCACACGGCTGTCCCGCGGTGCTTTTATTATTATTAAAAACAAAAGTGTGTGAAAGGAGTAAGCGCACACAGTCCCTACGGGGTACCCAGGCTTGCTGACCCAAAGTCATGGCTCTTGCTGTCAGGGAGTTCAGCGCTCTTGAGTGGCCTGCAGGCTTAGGCAGTCGACTGGGAAATTTATCTTGGTTTTCCCAGGGACCGGAGACATTGCTGACATTGAGGGGGCGGAGGCCAGGGATGTTAAACATCCCGTAACACGTGGGATAATCCTCCACAGCGAAGATGGCCTGTTCTAAATGCCAGCAGCTCCCTCCCCAGTGCACCAGCCGGAAGTGAGGGAAGTCCCCCAACTCCCCCCCATTCTTCTGCAGCTGTGGACCATGAGGCCCAGGGAGGTTGAGGCTCTGGAATCAAATTCAGCCATAATTGACTCCAGTGTCTGTTGCTTCCACACCTTTCCACACTGCTGCTTCCAAGCCTCGGCATGCATGTGGAGAAGGCAGTGCCTGCCTTGTTAGAAGCTCGCCAGGCTCCTGTGTGTGTCCAGCCCAACAGAACAAGTGAGCAGATTAAGAAGCAGCCTCAGAATGCTTGGAAGCTTAAGCCCCTAGACCTTGCCCCCAGTCAAGCCAGGCGGGAATCACATGGGGCCGCTTCTTGGGGATGGATGAAATTACAGAATGTGGATGACGTAGCGGGGACCCCGATCTGCCGCGGGGAGCCGTGTGAGCTTGGGCAGAGCTGTAATCTCCCTGAAACTATGGGAGGATGGAGGGTCATTCCTTTATATATTCTCTTCTTTCTTTTTTTGTTCTAAGCATTTTTTTTGGGTGCTATTCCAGGGAATGCTGTGTTAAGTGCACACATACTGTACCTGTCTCATTGTGCCCACGTGGGAGACCATCT
>RJWT010010670.1:0-24013 GCA_004365215.1 Cuniculus paca | reverse complement strand
AAACTGAGGTAAGAGACCCACCCAGAATGTGGGTGGCACCATCCAGGAGGCCTAGGGCCCTGATGGAAAAGCCAGGGGAAGCTTGCCAGCACTGGATCTCTGCTTCCAGATGCCATGAGATTTCTTTTGCCTCACCACACGCTTAAAAACTATGAAGCCAGCTGACCGTGGATTTAAACCTCAGAAATTGTAAGCCAAAGTATTTCCTTCCTCCTCTAAAGTTTTCTCAGCTATCTTGTCAGCTTCAGAAAGCTAATACAAGAGGAATCCTTTTAAATTCTGACCTAGTTTACGAGGTGGGTGGGGAGGGGAAGATAAAAGAATCGAGATGTGGCCGGGCGTGGTGGCTCACGCCTGTAATCCCAGCACTCGGGAGGCTGAGACAGGTGGATCGTTGTGAGTTCCAGACCAGCCTGGGCTACAAAGTGAGCCCAAGGCCAGCCTGAATGGCATAGTGAGACCCTGTCTCAAAAACAGGGCTGGGGATCTAGCTCAGTGGTCTAAGCGCCTGCCCAGCAAGCGCAAGGTCGTGAGTTCAATCCCCGGTGCCGCAAAAAAAACAAAAAAAAAAGAATCAAGATGTGTTATATACATGTACCTACTCCTGAAAATGATTGTAAACTCTGTACTGCAAACATCTAATAAAATTTAAAATTCTGATCTAATTTTGTTTGTAAACAATATGACTTGTCTTCAATTTAGTTCCAGTGTTGAAATACTCAGGACAAATTCTTGAGAATTACTAGTCAGAAACCTGGAAGGTGGACACTCAAGTCTGAGTTACTAGCTTGGTTCAATGTTCCTAACTACAAACCAAGTTCAGTAGGTTTTTTTCTTTTTCACTTGCAATTCTTTCTCATAGCCTTTACTACTCTACTATAGATTAATGGTTATAGCCTGCAGGGTTGCTGAGTGGTTTCTCACTGATTACTAGTGAGGTAAAAAAGGGACATGTCTTTTCTTTAAGCCTGTATCTCTAATGCTTTAGCACTTTTGGTTAAGCTAGAGAAAATTCTTTCCTTTCCCAGCTCTGTAGTTTTTGTCAGTCATGTAATTATTAGCTCACTCACTAGATGTTTCAGCTGGGCATGGTGGCACACACCTGTAATCAGTTACTTGGTAGAGTGGAGCAGGACTGCAAGTTGGAGGCCAGCCTGAGTAACTTAAATCCATCTCAAAGAGGAAGCTGGAGGTGGGAGTTCAGCACTCCCTGGATTCAATCTCCAGTACTGTAAAATAAAGCCCCTTTGTAGTTAACTCATGCCCACCTTATGCCATGGATGCATTTGCAATTCCTGCAGTTTCCCGTTTTAGAATGCTACATACCCGGAGTCTTTTCACTTCACAGGCTTTTCTGATCCACCCATATTGTCCATCATATAGATAAATTCTTTCTGTTGAGTAGTATTCTGTTGCCTGGTATACCAACTTACTAACTCATGAGTTGCAAGGCTACTTCGATTTCCATTAGTGATTGAATAAACTGCTAATATACACATACGGCTTTCTGTATGTATATTCTCCATTTCACTTTGGCACATGCTCACCAGTGTCATGGGGTGTTAGAAATCATGAAACTTTTTTTTTTTCAAAGTGCCTACAGTAATTCTATAGTAATACCAGTCCATCAGCATTCCAACTGCCTCCATATTAACAGTAATTTGGTATTACTCAGTTTTATTTTAATTTACATTTTCCCAATGATATTGACCATCCACTTTGTTCTTTGGCTGAGACACTTGCTGAAACATATACCCATTTTAAGCCTGCGTTGTTAGGGCTGGGAATGCTAGAGTCCTAGCAGATGGTAGGTCCAGGATTTGGTGCCCAGTAACACGAAGCAAGAGCCCATTTTACTGTTTTTGCAGCAGTGAGGGTTAAACCTAGGACTTATACATGTTAGGTGAAGTACCCCACCACTGAACTACATCTCTTAGTTTTTAGATGTCAAAGCAAGGTTTGGATAAACTGCCCAGGGTGGCCTTGAGTTTGTTATTCTTTGTCTCAGCCTTCCAATAGCTGGGCATAGAGGAATACACACACTATCATATCTGGCTTTGCGTTTTCAGAACTAAAATTTCTTTCTCAGATACTTTTCAAGCATATATATTTAAAGGCTTAGTACCTTTTTTTTTTTTTTTTAAAAGAGTCTATGTACTTAAGAGCTCACGACAATCCTGCCTTAGCCTCCTGATGGCTGGGATTACAAGCATCTACCACACCCAGCAAAGTTTAGTCTAATTTAAGAGAAACAAAATACTTGCTTTAATACACAAGACAGATTGTCTAAGATTTGGGAGCAATTTTAGTGGACAACTGGCCTTCTAAATTATTAGACTAGGTTGCATTTGATAAACCTCAAATTTTAATATAAGAATTCATTCTTTTAAAAGTTTTCACTGCTCGAAGTATTGTGTGCCCTGATTTTCTAGGCTAAAATTGTATTACAATACTGTTTGCTCACTCTGTTTTTAGACATATGCCCTTTTTGATTCCTCTATTTCCACAAGCTATCAACCTTTCAAATACATAGCTTGATGACTGAGTTTCTTACTCATTAGTCTTATCATTTTTAAGACACTTGAGAAACTTCTGCTTTTATTATGATTACTTTTGTTGTATAGTTGTTACTCTTTTAACCTACAGGTACTGAACCCAATGAAACATATTTATGGGACCGAATTTGTGGTTTAGTCTTATCAAGGATTGAACATTTACCAGTGTCTCCTTGTTT
Organism: Cuniculus paca; assembly: GCA_004365215.1. Taxonomy (NCBI): domain Eukaryota; kingdom Metazoa; phylum Chordata; class Mammalia; order Rodentia; family Cuniculidae; genus Cuniculus; species Cuniculus paca. The sequence goes on along the minus strand of RJWT010010670.1, from coordinate 21,279 downwards.
TTCTCTTTTAAAGAGTTAGGGAACTCTGGAATTACAAAACTATTCTGGGACTCCTCTCTGTCTACCTCAGGAATTCTGATGTCTGGACAGATTACAGGTTAAATACCTGGTGTGTTAATTAAGGAAGGATTCTAGCATTTATTTTATATCCCCAAATTCAGGATCCCCACCCCTATCCCCCATGATGATTGTTATATATGGAACTAAAACAGAGTAATAGCAAATGGCCACAAATATACACACACACACTAGACGACAAAAAATCAGAACAGCGCAATGAAAGTCATAAAAGAAAATTCATGCCTGAATACAGCCAATGTTTGGTTAATTAAAAAGTGTTAGTTTTGCTAACATTATAGAAAATCGGGTATGTTTTATTGACTATTCCAAGAAATCAAATGTCAAGCTATTCTGAAACTCATCCTAAAAAACAAAACCAAATCTCCAATTTTTAAAAGTTATGCTGAAACTAGGTCATTTTCTCCTTCTCTGAAGAAAAGGTAACTTTTAGACATGGATAAACAGTATTTGGCCTGTTTTTGTTCCTCCTGCATAGAAATTTATATTCATGAGGTTTTGTTAAAAACATACTTTCACTCACCAAACTCCATTTGCCATTAATGGTAATGGAGGAAAACCTTGGCACAAAGTATTACCACACACTGTTTGCATGGTGCATGTCACTTATGCAATGAGAAGAAAGTTCAAGGATTTTAGTGCTGCATCCTCAACTAAAACTTTATTTCCTTGAATAGAAGATACACAGATCCATGTAAAGAACAGTCATCATATTAGGCAAATTCAAGTCTGCTAACCTGCTAGTTTGAGTTCAGAGTCAAATCAGATAAAGATGATTAGTCACTTTAACCAAGTTAAGAGATTTTCACTCTTGGTGGTCCCTTGTGAAACTTATGATAGAAATAAGGGGGCAAGGTACCTAAGTACCAAAGTATTTGAAGAGAATACCTAATTTTTTCCTAACCCAAGTTAACCACTGAATGAATAATCATCTTATCCCAAGTGACTCATTAGGTTTCTATGTGCTCAATCTGTGAAAAAAATACCTTTCTCCACCCCTTATTTCAGGTGCAAAGTGCTAGGTGAGTATTTCCACAAACACTTTATGGTAATTCTTACCAAAAAGTATTTTCCCCCAAATTTGAGTAATGAATGAATACGCAAACAACATTTAAATATGAATTCCATGGTGCAAGGATTTCCTGCAAAGTACCTTTAATGTGTTTGCATTTGCAGCAAGCATTAGGATGTGCTAGTTTTGGCACCTTAATTAAGTTAGGTATGTAACTACACATAAGACATCAAGTCATCCCAACCAGGATTTATCCCATGAATAGGAAAACTGAACAAAAACATAATTTGGATAAAGGCTGCATTCACAAACCCAATACAGTTTAAAGTAACTTCTTCAACAGAGGGCTTTCATTTAGAATTGTTTTATAATGATAAATAAAAATGGACATTATTTAGAGAATAAAATACTTCACTGTTATTTAGTGGTATATATTAAATGCTAAATAAACTATACCCTCAAGCCAAAATGTTTTCAAACCAGGGTTTCAAATGCCAAAAATCACTGCTATGTTATTGTTCAGCAACTCCATTCAAATAAACATTGGTACTGGACTCGAGAAAATAATAAATAAAAATGCAGCTGAGGCAAATGCTAACAATTTGCATTCTGAACTTTTAAAGGGAACACCCCACTCTGCATCCTTTAAGACTGCCACTCTGCTTCAGTAAATTGAATCTGCCATATTTTACTTCAACAGATAAAGCACTCTGCTGAGACTATAAAAAAGTTATAAAAAGGCAATCATAAAAGATTAAATATTGGTAGGCATGTCAGCTTTCTTTTAATAAAAGCAAAAATAGTCATTGTCATCTATTTAAATAAGTATCTTTTGTTATAGTGTGTTCCAGTTATTGAAAAAGGGCCCTTAAAAAAACCCAACTGCCTATATCTTTAAACCCTACCCTCTTGCCCATAACAGATATTTGAGGGAGGAGCTATTTAATGTGCAAATTGGCAAAACAAATGCAGAGGAGAGGCAACTTCTTGAAATGATATGCCCAATCAATTCTCTGTTTATTCTTTTATAATATCAACTTCCAAAAAGAAAAATAACCAAAGGAATCTTAAAAATACACAAAACAGACCTTCATCTTTGCATTCCTTTCCAAACACAAAATGTATGTACAGCATGTTTAATAATATGCAATATGCAAAAGCTCCGTGTTGCTGTTAGCAACATCTATACCCACCCACCCTCCTTATTCACAAGTGTATCTCTACTAAACACAATTACATCACTAAGCCTGTTAGTTTGAGAGGGTCTTAAATTTGTTAAAACTGGAAAATCTTTGTATAGGGGCTCCACTCATTTGACTCTAGATTATAGACTTCCACGGTATTCAGAAATTCATTGCCATCAAATCCTCCTACTGCATAAATGGTGTTCCCTACAGTGGCAATCCCAGCATTGCTCCTTGGTGAAGTCATGTTTCCCATCATCTTCCATTCGTTTCTATTTGGATCATACATCTCCACACAACTGATAGCATGAGAGCCATCAAAGCCACCACCTACGAACAGTTTTCCTAAAAAAAGAAATGAGAGAAGGTAAATGGAGAGAGGCTCAACAAATCCCTTAGTCTGTCTTCCTAAAAACAAACAAATGAAAAAACAAAAAAAGCATATTTTTAAAGTAGAAATGTCACACTGACTAGATGTGGTGGTGCATGCCTGTAGTCCCAGCATTTGGGAGGCTGAGGCAAGAGGCAGGAGGATCACTGTGAGTTTGAGGCCAGCCTGAACTGCATAATGAGATTGTGTCTCAAAGACAAGAAAAAATAAAAAAGTAGCCATGTCTATTCATTCTGTCAGAAATTATTTATTGCCTACCTAACTGACAAGAACCTTAGAACTTAGAAATATAAAAACCAGTAAAATGGATAAAAATCCATTTCTATGTGGAATTTTGGCAACTTGGGTAGGGGGCAGCAGCAGCGAAAAATTTCTCAACAATTCTGGAAGTTACTATTTATACTCGTTCATAAATATTGAAACAAGGCACAAAGAAGTTGGGCAGCTAACCTAAAGATAATGTTAGTAAGTGGTAATCTAGACTACATCTTTTTTTGCAGCACCAGGGATTGAACTCATGACCTCACGCTCACCAGGCTGGAGCTTAGGCCACTGAGCCAACTCCCCAGCCCTAGAATACATCTTTGCACTGGAACTTCTATATTAATCCAGTACACAGAAATAATATTCAAGCTGATGTCAGCTAACTGAAATTCTAGAGCTTTCCATGGGTTTAAAAATGTTGGTATAAGGGCCGGGGATCTAAGCGCCTGCCTGGCAAGTGTAAGGTCGTGAGTTCAATCCCCGGTGCCGCAAAAAAAAAAAAAAAAAAGTTGGTATAAAAGTTCTGATGACTTTCAAATATACATGTAAAACAGTTAACAGTTATACTACTTTCAAACAAAATCCATTAAACACTCTGACTTGGAATTTTTTTTTTAAACTAGGGACTGAACCCAGGGTCTTTCACATGCTAAACAAGTGTTCTACCACGGAGCTTTAATCCCCAGTCCTTTTTATTTTGAGACAAGGTTTTTGTTAGATTGTCCGGGATGACCTTAAACTTGAGACCCTCCTGTCACTTTATCAGCTTAGTAGTTGGGATTAGAGGTGTGTGCTACCACATCCGGCTAGTTTAGAAAAAAATTTTATGGCCGATTCTCAAATTCATTACTTTCTCATCTGACCAGCACTTAACCTGCACCGATCTGTAAAACACCCTCACACAAGGGTTGAAACCAGTAGGTTACTTAAGCCTAATAAGATTTACCTTTGTTCTAACAAATGGTTAACTAAATTATTACAATTACATAATTACACAGTAAATAAATAAAACGTGAAAAGAAGGCTGTATCTACATAAAACAAAGCTTAGTATTTTGTAAAGACATTAAAATATAATAAAGGTCTAATTTCCAATTAGGTATGGAATAAGACAATGGAAAACCCAAAAGATTTATATTAACTTTATTTTGATAAAATTCTTTAAATTACCACTCTAAATGGAAACTCAAAATCCAAGGTGACACATTGCGGGTAGGGTTTATAAAAGAAAATGACCTGAAATTTCATTAAACACACCCAATCAAAAGAGTGAATACACTTAAGTTATGTATCACACACTGAGTCTGATTTAAACACTTGTAAAGGATAATAATGCCCACTGCATCAAAAGGGATGCTGACTTCTGAATTCTCAATCATACAAGGGCAGTTACTATCATTCACATTTTCTTGGAATTTTAGAACCCTTGCCACTACTTGCCTTTCACATCTCCATATCCCAACACTCACCATCAAGAACAGCTACTCCAGCTCCTCGCCTAGCCACATTCATGGGGGCAATTAAACTCCAGGTGTTATTTTCAGGATTATAACGTTCTACTGTGTTCAAACAATTCCAAGACTCTGCGCCTCCGATTATGTACAAATAACCACCAAGCTCACAAACTGCAGACTGATGTCTACCTACAAAATTAAGTTAAACCAAGATTAGTATTACAACAGCTACCAAAACTGGGTGTGCTATACATAACACTGACTCGCAGGTTAAAAAATAAATAAAACTTACGAATGTTAAGAGGAGCACAGCTTGTCCATGACTTTGTTACAGGATCGAATACATCACAATTTTTTAGTCCTTTCTGGCCATATGGATCAGAGCCACCAACAATGTATAATTTTCCATTGAGAGCACACACTCCTACGTTAAGTATAAAATATGGTTACATACTGATAACTTAATAACCATTTAAATACTGGCTATCCTAGAAGTTATGATTACCTGCATTACAACGGTTAGTTCTCAACTCTGGAACAGGAATCCAGTCATCAATGTTTGGATCATACATTTCTCCACAACTCAAGTCATCCGAGTGGCCATTTGATCCACCTACCACATAGAGCTGGCCCTATATCCAAAGTGAGATGAGACTTTTCATCATGCTGAACTTATGAGGAAAAAACTTAAATATTGTGGTACGGCTTTTATCTAGATTCCCCGCAGCCCCAAGCTTCAAGGCTCACAGATGGGGCTTTTGGGAGGTAATGACTGGATCATGGGGGCACTATACTTATCAGTGGATGAGTCCACCAGTGAGGTTAGAGCAAATGTAATATTGGGAGGTAGAACCTGGTTGAAGGAGGTGGGTCACTCAGGGTGTGGCCTCGAAGGGTATCTCCCTTCCTTGCTCCTCCCTTCACTCTCTCTGCTTCCCAGTCACCATGACACAACCAGTTTCTCCTCTGCCATGTCGCTCTAGAGTCAGCCAACTATGGACTGAAACTTGTGAGCCAAAATAAACCTCTCCTCCTATAATTTATTTTGTCTGAGAGACGAGGAAAATAACTAAGACCTACAGGTTCTATCTGCAATATAATGTGCTTACCATGAGCACAGCCATTTGAAATCGGGCCCTTGGTGTTCTCATGGGAGCAAGAAAGGACCAGTGGTCTGTACGTGGGTCATAGCACTCAACTGTTCGAAGACATTCTTCTCGGTTATAGCCACCTGGCAAAAAACCAAAGATTTATCAATTTTTAAAAAATTTATTAATATTAAACTAGCCCAGTGTTTCTGATCCAGAATGGCTCTCTCAGTAATGCACACAATCAAAGTACCACAGCTCTTGAGGACCCATTAATTGATGTTTTAACAAAATGCTTATGAAGGTGAAAAATAACATCAGTGTGAATGAACTGCTTACTTGTGGCTTGAAAATTAGAGGAGAAAAAAATTTACTCACTCTCTAGTTTTTAACAATCAGAAACAGGCTGCTGGGGGTATTGCTCAGTGGTAGAGTATTTGCCTAGCATCTGTGAGACCCTGGGGTTGATTCCATTCCCAGTCATCCAAAAGAGAAAAAATGCAATTTGAAGCAGACTGATCTAAAGTTATCAACATTCAATTACCATTTACTTTTCATTTATCAGTCTTTTTGGAATGCCACAGAAGAAAGCTTATCAAGCCTTCTCCCAGAAGCTGCATGCCACAGGCTAGCATGAGTGATCATTCATAGCTTTAACCAGTTCAATGCTTCTGTTCTTACCTGCAGCTATGAGCTTGCCATTCATCTCTGCTGTCCCCAGACCAGATCGTGCATACTGCATAGGAGACATGGGCTTTTCTATTAGCTCATCTGGTTTCATCTCAAAACTTAAACTCTTGATTAGTTTTGGAGTGCTCGTTGGTGAGCTCTGTGGGCTGTTTCGCCCATGAAGGAATATTACACAGAATATACCATCCAGCACAGCCAGGCACAAGTAAGTGTTATCTGTAAGCACAAAAGTTTCATGTCAAAATGCAAAATTACTACATATATATATATATATATATATTTTTTTTTTTTTTTGCTGTTATGATCCTGAGCTGGGCTCCATAGTCTTCAGATCTCAGACTGAAGCACTCTGCTACTGCTTGCCAAATTTAACTGCTTTTTTTCCTTAGTCAATTTAAAATATTAAATTGACAATACTCCTTAAACACAGATAAACTGAAGACAAACCTGGCTAGTGTCCTATACTTACTTGAAGTTTTTTCTGAAGCAACGATTTTCCACTCATGCTTAGGGCTTTGTATTGTAGCATTTGGAGAAGAGAGACATCCAGTGGAACTGCTACTTATCTGCTTATGGCCATTCTCACGTGGTGGCTTTTTCTGTAAAATCAAAAGGCAGCTACAGAAACCTAGCCAAATACCATAGCTGGTGTATCTCTGTTCCTGAGCTATTCCACAACACTGCCAAAACACTGAGTATCCTCCACCTATGTATGACACTTACAGCACACTACATTCAATACATGTAAACCAACACCTTTCCAACTGACACAAACTATTAGCACACTTTCGCCTCCACTCAATAATGCAACAACTATACCTACACAATTAGCCTGGTAAGAAAAACCTCCATTTAAACAATTCAAAGAACCTGCTTCAGATCAAGTATCAGAATGATGCCTTAGTAAAGAGGTGGGGAGAAGGACAAGCAAGCTACAATCCATGTAAGTGCATGTTTTTTATATCAAGTGCAGAATTTCCCCAAAAGATGTTATAAATTTAAAATGGTATGAGTTAACTGAACAAACCCATTTAACTGTCTTCAAGTAACTGTTAAACCTACCAACTATATATATCGGTACCCCTCATACAATGCAGGCAAACCGTAAGCAGACACAGACTAATTTGTTCTCTCCAAGTTACTTTACAGGAAAAAAAAGTGGCAATCACAAGAAACACCAAGTATAATTTCTTTAGGGTTGTCTTATAGGTATTAGATTGGTTTTCTAGACAAAACTACATCAAAACACAAAATAAATAGTGATCAGAAATGAAATACTAAAAGAAAAAATATTCACAAGAGAATATAAAGGAACAGAAACAAGTGGGTAAAGATGTCAATTTCCAAATGATTCTAAGAAAACTATATAGCATGAACATGAATTGTGTTCTGAAGAATAAGGTATAGAATCATGTCTGAGTTCTCACAGTTTTTTTCCAATTATATTAGCCTTTTGACACTTCGTAAGAAATATGGTTATATGGGACTGGAAGAGTGCCTAGATTACCCTGGGAGAAGTGCCAAACAAACACCTCTGTGCCACTCTAGTACTGGCCAACTCTGCTCCCCTATTTATTCTGGTTCCCAAGGCCAGACCATATGGGTAAGTAAGATTTCTAATGGAAATTTTGGTTGCTAGTGGAAACAAAAAGCCATGGAACAACAGAGAAAAAGATTTTGATAGCTACTTGAAATTATTAACAAAAAAAACAAACAAACATCAAATTTAGGTCCAGGACACTCAGCAAGAAAAGGCCATTCTGAGAAAAGGCAGGGAGCATACCGCATTGTTAGTAAATCATTAAATTCTACTTAAATATTATCCAAGTATTATTGCGCATTTTATTTACATCATCTCTTTCAATCCAGTAAGAGTGTGACAGACTGGGTCACAGTATGAAAGTATTAGAAATAAAGAAATAAGATTAGGGCTACTCAACCTCATTTAACATTAGGAATTGCAAGTTACACAAAACCATATCTTATCCTCAGGGAGAGGATTCAAAATATCATAAATAGTGTTTATATTAAGATATTTTATGCTTTAATGTATAGACTGTAAGTGACAGAAAATGCAAAGAGAAAGGCACTAACACTGAAGAATGTCAGTGTAAATGTAATAGGTCTAACAGAGAAATGCTGAGTAACTCCTTTGTACATACAACCTCTATCCCTACATGAACTCCCAGAGGAATTGACGGTTTATATTTATTTCACCTTCAAACTTTCTATCCCTATCTTAAGTAGCTGTTACAACACAATTAGATTGTAATTGTGCTCCTTTCTAATGGTTCTCCTCAACCTCTTTTTGTATTCCTGAAGCCTAATTCTTTACTCCATGATCTTCACTCACGGCCCTACTGAATCCCATTCATTCTCAGTTTCCCCTCCTACCAAATCTCCCTAAATAATCAGGACATGGTACTAACTTGACCTTGGTACATAGGTCTACTTATAAAAATAGGTGAGGAATGTATCCTTTTGCCTCCTTGTCTTTAAATCAAGTCCTCATTATTTAAACCTAAACTACTACTTGAAAGTCTACAAATTGGTCTCACAAACTTTACCCTCCATGCCAGATAATAAAAATAGGAAAAGTTAAAAAGGCAACAATTTTGCAAGTTCATAAATACAAATCAGTTGAGATTCTACAGTCCAGAGACTGCCACCTGATAGTAAATGATTAATTTATAATATGATCAATGAATGTACAAATTTTTGATGATTAGAAATAACAATTTACCAAATCTTTTCATTGCTGGGCTATTGCCTAGTTTTCAAACTATGAAAGTTTGTGAAATATGCCTGTTATCATCTAAACCCTTCTTGCTGTCTACAGGATAAAGTATAAACCCCATCCAGATAGCATTTAGCTATTCCCCCAGACTCATGACCAAGAGCAGGATCTGTGCACAGGTACTCTTTGCTACCTAACATATCTACCTCTAATTACTATGTAAACTCTTCTAAAATAAAAATAACACATAGTATGACATTTATATAAATTTCAAACATAAGCAAACTAAGCTATTTTGTCTGAAGTTAGGAGAATGGTTTCTTTTGGGTAGTGATTAAGAAAGGGTAAGAAGGCTTCCAGGATGCCAGAATTTTCTTCATATTGGTAGTATTTATACTGGTTGGCTCACTAGATGACATTTAAAATATGTGGGACTTGGGATGTGGTTCAGCAATAGAATATGTGTCTAGCATGTGTAAGGCCCTGGGTTTGATCCCAGCACTGAAAAATAACAAAGACTCATGTACTTTTCTATATGCTATTTGTCCATATGGTTTATAGCTGAGATATTTGTTCTCTACTATTTGCTGAAAATGTGTCTGAACAAGTTATGTCTTTACTCAGTAAATACAGAGAAAAATCAAACTGGAATTTATAAAAGGCAAAGTAACTCAATCAACACAATGGAACTGTTTAATTCATTTTGTTCAAGAAACATCTAGATCAAGTTGTAACATGATTGACCACTACTAAGTTTACAATGTATAGTCCATATTAACTACACCATTTCTAATTTCAAATAAGGAGTTCAGTATTAAAGAAAAACCAAAATTTCTTTCATAGCCATCAACAATTTAAAGAGTCCTGCATCTTTTTTCTAAATGGGGTCTTTCAGTCACGCCTGTTGCAAATATCTACTTTTCATATTCAACCAAAGTAACAATTTCTATGTTATCTCATCATACTGTTCTTTTCTCTTACAACTTGTAAATACTAACTTATGAGGAAAAAAAAATAATCTACATGGAGTTTTCTAGATTGCTAACTTCTTTTCATGTAGGAAAATACTAGTAACTCTAAGATCTGCTTTGTTTTCTCCCAAAAATGTTTCTGTCCAGTCATACCAATGAAATTCATCCACTTTCCTTTATTAAAGGAAAATTTAAGTATGCTGTAAAACTTTCCAGTCAAATTTTAACCTGAGGTTACCTCCGACTGCATTGTGTACCTGCACAAACTGAATGTGGTCATCATCACTGCCAAACACCTCAGCCTGTCCATCTAGTAGGTTCCCATCAAGCAGCTTGTGATCAGCTGAGTAGTACAAGGTTTGAACCTGCAAAACAGCAACAGAACACCCATGTGGCTACTGTCACCATGGCTACTCCACTAGTATGCAGATCACACAAAGGCCTCAAGGTAACCTCCAGTGTGCTTCTTGAGCTTCTTGACATCTTACTGTGGCAGGATCACAAAGTAAAGAAAAATACATGTCATGGTGGTAAAAATTTAAAAAGCAAAAACAAAAAAGCCCAAAGTCAACTACAAAATTTTCTAATACTGGCTGAAGAATCCTTGGCTTGACTGGCTTGAAAGAAATCTTCATCTTTTCATAGCTTCCATTATGTAACATTAAGAAAAAAAAAGCACTAGTACAAAATATATACACTTAAAAATACACATATTTACAATGAAATACTGAACAGTTTACACCCTTTGAAGATAAATGGTTTGATACGCACTAACATACTTCTCTCCTGTAGACAATGTCAGGAAAAACAAATGCAAAAATTCAAGCAAGCTGTAGTTATCTTCCTTCACAGATGCAAATACATGGCTAATGTATCTGATTTTCAAGTGGGAAATCATAGACTATAAAGATCTGTTAGTCTTTTTAGAACATAATGATGACAGTGTTTTTATATGCCTAACAGATTTGGAAAGCCTTTAGTGATTCTGAAAGGCGTAAGTATAGAGTAATGAACTAGAGGCTACGCCACTGCTGCATCTGCATGTTTTTAATTCCCACCATTTGGCTGTCAATACTTTTTCATGTATATTTTCTGAAAGTAGCCCAAGTTAATTGAGTGACTGTATGCATGAACAACACCATTGAAAAACACAAAGCTTTCAAGAGAAGAATCCTGTAAGGAGTAAACACCATTAAATCATCATCGTTCTCTGCCCACAGCGGATTTTTCTTAGGAGAACTGGGGCAGGACTGCTGCTTCTTTACGTGTCAATACACTTGAGGTTTCTTCTTGTTTCTTCAGTCTTGGGTATCCTAGTTTTGTTAATAAACCTATGGGGAGATAAACCAATGGGGAGGAACAACCATTAGAAGCTTTACCTACTTGTCAAATTTAAAGTAAAAACCTGTGAAGAAAAATTAAGAATCTACAGAAAATTTCAGTACCACCTCCCATTTCTAAGGCAAATTACATGCTACTTTAAAGAAAGTTAACAGCACATTATAAGCAAAGAAATTAAAAAAAAAAAAAAAGAAAAAAAAAGAAAAGCAGAAGACCAAACTGAACAGTTCATTCAGCTCACCTGGACACCCCCCCTGTTTCTCAGCTTAGGGGTACCTATAGCAAAATTTAAATTCTTTAGGGTCATGGTTATAAAATAAAAGTGAAAGGGAATCCTTCATGTTACAGCAAAATAATATTTAAGAATTGTTGAGTCCCATTTACTTTAAAACTAACCTCTTCCATCAGCTCTTCCAGACTGTCTCCATTCTCCCAGATGCTACGCTGTACCCAGTTGATTACCTTTGTATACAATTTGCCATTGCTGGGCAAGCAAACATTGTCTTCAAGCATTACCTCCAACTAGGGTTAGGAAGAAACAGTGAGACATAAATCAGTGTTGAAATTCAAGTTCTTAGTTTAACTCTCAATTTCACAATAAAGCTGTCACAGATGCCAAACTGTATTCCACACATTTGCATTAATTTGTGAAGCCAGTAATCAAAAACAAAAAAGTAAACAAACTGGTATGTATCCATTACACAGCTAATAACAATAATGCATTATTTTTGGCAACATTACTCACTTGTTTAATCCATGGACGAAGACTCTGTGCTTGGAACTAGGTAGTATGAAATCCATTTACATGCGGTACTCCTTACCTTTAGTCGTGGAAGCTTGAGAAATTCTTCCTCTTCTGATATTTGTAATAAATGTTCCTGAATATAGGCGTCAACCTTATTCAACAAACGCGCATCTCCCATACAGCTTGCAAAATTTCGGTAAGAGATGCAGCTGGTAACATCCATTCTAGATAGTAAATAATCACCACAAACCTTGGAAAGAAATATATTAGTGCCAACAATTATACATATTTTATCCAACAAATACGTAATATAGCTCTATGTGAGGATATAAAGATGGATCAAAAAATTCACTGTCTCAACACAACAAACAGTGGAAACAACACACGTACAGTTGACAAACATCAAAGAATGCCATCCAAATCAGTTGTTAAAGGAAATAGGTGACAAAACGACATACTATATAGGTTTGGGTAAATATTTTCAACTAAAATATTAGGTTAGGATTCATGAAAGGCAATATCCAAACTGAACTCTATGGAAAAGACGATGTTGATATTGAGTACAGACCAGAAAGAAGAAAGATGTTGCCAATCTGGTTTGGCTGAGCAAAAGGTAAAACAACTGAGAAACAATTTTGCAAAAATAAGAACATTACAGAAAACCCAGAATGCTAAACTCAGGACTATGTGCTATAAATCACAGAAGGATTTTTGTGAAGGAATATGGCACTGGAAGAAAGGCCAGTGTCACACACTACTGTTACTGTAGCTGGAATGCAGTCATAGAGCTAATGTAAATGAATGCACAAGGCTGTATTGCAATAAAATTTTATATTAGCAGGCAACTAGCCTATGGCCTGCAGTTGACGGACTTCTTGCATTAGAAAACTAAATGCCTTTTTTCTTATCAATTATTAGGCATTCTCACTGGCATTAAATTCTAGGCAGAATACTTTGAAAGAACCACCAAGAAGTATAGGAGAAGAGACACTTGAGAAACTGAATATTTTAATTCACACTATCAGAATAGCCACCAAGCTACAGAAGACTGTCAAAATAGCAAGACATTAGCCCAAATTATCTTTTTGATTTTGCTTATTACATCCAAAACAACATATTCAGTTCTCTGGCAGGGGAGAGGGGAGCGTTTTTAAGTCCTCAGAACTAAGTATTTTGGGACTTCTGTATTCTGATCAAAGTTCCTTAGAAACAGTAGCCCTTTTATATTATTTTTGATACCATACCTGCTTGACTCGGTCCATTTTCAGCTTTTTGGCTGCAGAATAAACATCTTTCACTAATTCCTTATCAGCTTTCAACCTATCAAAAAAATTTTATTTTTATTATATTATGACTTTAAAATATACTTAATTTAAATAAAAGGGAAATATGCAACTTCATGATGATATTCCCTAACTATATGGTTTAAAGTACTTACTGAGCAGTATAGGCATAATTCAACAAGACTTCAACAGCTTCTGGATTGAGATCATCAAATTTAACATGAGAAACTCCATGAGGATCACTATCATTATTAAAGATTTCAAATAAATAGGGACTGCAGCAAGCCAGTACTGCTCTGTGTGCTAACATCTCATGGCCACAAACCTGAAATCATAAAAAAAATAAAATCAGAAGTACTGTTGACTATGTAGTTCTATACCACAACAGCCTCTTTTACCGTAAATGTCTAGATAACGGATTCTCTAAAAAAGTCCTTTCATTAAACGTCTAAGGTGGTGTTGGTGCGAGGGGGAATCCAAGAACTTGTGACATTAGTAACTAATTTTCTTAGTAATGAAAGATTAATTCTATAAGTTTCCAATTAAATTTTAAGTACCTGAAGTCGAACATCACAGAACTGGCCACTTTTCCTCAAGGCATTTAATTTGGCAACAGAAGACTCAATAAAATTTTCATCTTCAAACATCAAATATCCATTGGGAATCATTTTTCCTTATAAATTTGGCTGAACAGCAGAGAGAGAGCTGAGTTTATATTACTTGTAAATAGTGGCTCTTACAATTATAAGGAGTAACAATATCTTTATTTTCACATTCTATCCTATCAGTAACGCAAAAATTTTATCAAAAACTTGGCTAAAGCAACACTGGTGCAATGCCCACATCTCTGAAGGTTCTTCAAGGATTCATACAATGATGGGTACACTTCAACAACCGGAACCATGTTTCCATGCCCATTGCAGATTCACTCTGAAGGGAAGGAAATGAAACTCCATCCTGCCCAAACTCATGTAATGAGCAACCTAAAAAACCTAGAAGAACATGAGGTAGCCATCATGCACATACTCACTTCCTTAGATTTGGGGTAGTGTCACTCCTTTAACACACAGATGAAAAAATATATATCCTAAACCTGTACGTTTTCAATTTCCTTAAAGGATGTTTCATTTGCCTCTACTCCTCAAAATTATGTAAAACATTTAAACATGGAAAACTATTTAAATTCCTTCTCCCTTGCCTAAAACATACACTCTTAAAAGTGATTAAGTTTTGGCACTGTATCTGCCAAATGATTCTCACCAATATTTTTAAATAGATAAGGCAAGATTTAAATAGATGAAGTTAGCTGGGTGTGGTGGTGTATGCCTGTAAGCTCGAGACCAAAACAGATGTATTTCAAGCTCAAAGACAGCCTGGGCAACTTAATGAGACCCTACCTCAAAATAAAGAGCTGGAGACATAGCTCAGTGTAAAGGCCCTGGGTTCAATGCCCAGAAAGGGGTAGAGGGAGCAAAACCAAACCAAAGCAAACCAAACCACAGCAACAGAAGATACCAGTTAGAAAGGAAAAAACATATAGAAACACTTTTCAAATGGTTACTGACTTTTCTGCCTTTTTAAACATGAAAAGACAGCTATTGTACTCAGCAGTCTTCAAAAAAAAAACACTGAGTCTCAATGGTGGACAGGGACCTGAATATTCACTTACCTTAATATATGGTGAGAAATGTATTACTGGGGATTCAAATAATCCAAAGGCAAAGGAGTGTTGAAATGAAGTGCTTTGTCAAGGTATGAAGACAGCTGGCTGAAGTGAAGGTAGATGTGTCTTAAGCTCTAATGTTGGTACCAAAACTCAGGCTTGAAAATGATGTAATCAAGTCCTTAAAAGCTATAGACATGAATTTCTTCTGTGATAATGATGCACTATAATCTGTAACAATCAAAAATTTAGGTTAGAGATTTAGAATTATCAAAGTCTGTCACTGACCTAAGTAGGGCAGATCATGTAAAACAAGTCATGAACTTTAAGAGATTTTGAAATAAAGGGCAAAAATATTCACACTACATAAAAAATTAACAAATACAATTATACATGCACACTTTTCACTGATCTTAAAAATTTCCATGGGCAGGAACTAATTACTTACTAAAGAATTAAAGAATATAAATACTGACTGACTTTAATATTCTCTTAGATCCTAAGTAATATAAAAACATGAGATGTCTGTTTCTAGAAGCAGCAAACAACATATGGGCATGATTGCCAAACATGTATATACTATTTCCCAAAATTTGCTCCACAAGTTGCAGCCTCTGTACCTTTAAGTTGTTCTACCTGAAATAGCCTTAGTCGACCTCTGTTAGATGAAATCTTACAGCCAGTCTGCCACAATCTCACATCTGAAAGTAATTTTACCCCATTTTTCATATACAGAAACCATCTCTAAAAGATATGTATAATCTTCTCGCTAGTCTGGTCTATGTCCCACACTTCTGTGTACCTGCTTATCTTCTTTAAGTCCAGAAACAAAAGTTTCTGCCTTGTTCATATTTTATATTCTTCATCCCATCTTTCCCCCAACACAATTAGCCTAAAACTTGAATATAAAGATTCGTAATTTGTTTAACTAAGCTAAATAAACAAAAGAGAAAAGTATTCATCTATGCTTTGCATGATCATTTTTTGTATATGCAAAAGAAACAAAATAATTCTAGTTCAAAATAAATCTCCAAGGAACTCAATGCCCCTGCCTATCCCCCCACTCATTTCATATATCACCAATTGTTAGCGTCAAATTTATATGGCACCTTAAAAAAAAAAATCACCTGAACTGATATTAAATCACTGTCAAAAAAAAAAAAACACAAAACAAACAAACAAAAAAACCCACTAATTCAGGGAACTAGAACTAAGAAATTATGTGAAATATGTGCATAGTTATAGACATCTTAAAATAACCTTAACTTGCTTTATATACCAATCAAACCTAAACTCTACCAATTATTCCAAGGTGAATAATCACTGGCCCCAAGACTCCACTGAAGGCTAGTCCAATTCGAATTCAACAAATGAACAGTGAAGGTTTAACACATGTACAGTCGGTGTGGCAGCTGGATCCCATATGACCTAACTGGTTTCTCCATAATTGATGTGTCATTTCAAGGTAACTCCAGTATTCCCAACTTAAGACTGTTAGCAGTGCCTACTTCTTCACCAAATTTTACCATACTATTAAGAGAATTTTCACCTCTTCTGCTTTATACTTTTACTCAGGTTGGTTAATCCTGCTTTTCTTGTTTTTTTTCGGCACCGGGGATTGAACTCACAACCTTGCACTTGCCAGGCAGGCACTTAGGCCGCTGAGCTAGATCCCCGGGCCAATCCTGCTTTTCTTAAGAAACTAGTTTTAGCAAACAAATGCTTTCCCAATACAATCTATATATACAGAACACACTATTCTAAAGGAACCTCTAAACATTTTCAGTCAAGACCTGGCTCAAACTAAGAATTTTCTTTTTTATATATCACATGCAGTAGACTGGCCAACTCACAGGCATCCTTGGCAACTCTTCTTCAGTTTTATAAAATGTACTCAAAACATGGTGAAGGGAACCCCCACGCAAACTATTTTTATATGATTAAAATGCCTCATCTGGGCCACTGTGTTTTCTCTTGTGTGGTGGCCCACCCTCACGCTGCAGGGTGTTACTTCTTTTCCTCCTTTTACTTGGCCCAAAACTTGCTCTGCAGAGCTTGTTTCATTTCCTACCATTAATAAAACTTTGATACGAAAAAAAAATTCTTTTAAAATGCATCATCTGAAAAGGTAAAACACTGTAACGTGAAAATTTGCATATCTTAAATGTTGACCAATTTTATTCCATATTTATTGCAAATCTGTCTTGATCTAACTATGAATAAAATGTCACCTATTATTTGACAAGGTGAATATTAAATTTATTTTGGAAAGAAAACATTATTTAAAATTACTATAGTAATTTATATCTTATGAAGAATTTTTTGGAATAACTCTTGGGATACAAAGTTGTATAATACTGTTATGCGTTCCACAACAGTCTTGTTATAATTAGTGCTTGACTTATCTATATGTCAGTCTTAACATAAACCTCATCTCTTTAATATCTACTGATCAGTACAACCCTGGTTAATTTTAAAAGCTAGTCCACATGTGGATGACATTTAAGCTAATGCAAACTTTGAAAGTTCACATTCATTTTCATTAAAGCAAGGTTAGACAAATCAAGAGTTTAAAACCACTCCCAAAATTCACACATCTTACTTGGTCTATGAAACCCAAGCACAATTATTAGTGGAACTAAAAATGGGGAGAATGGTGTTTCTTTGAAGCATCAAACCAGAAACACAAGCATCCCAGAGTCACGTAAGAGTATGAAACTCATTTTGTTTGGTATTTAAAGTACACTTTCAATTAATCTACTTAAAATTAAAACTGAGGCTCAAATAAAATATATAATGATAAATATATTTCAATTCTTTAATATGGTCAATGTAAGAAACAGAAGACAGATTTGTAAGTAATTAAAGTGCTTCAGTAATAATACTCTGAAATTTACAACTTACCACAGCCCAGAGATTACCTTAAGTGAAAAATACAATTCAACAATTCTTAAAAGATTTGTGGAAAACGTATACATCATATGCCCCACTCCTCAAATTCTCTGGCCTTAAGACTAAGATAAAACATCAAATATTCAGGGCTGGGGTGTAGCTCTTAGAGGCAGAGAGAATTTAGTACATGAAAGGCCCTATGTGTGATCCAAGCAACAAAAATAAGTAAATAAAAATTCAAAGCATTCGTAAAAACTCAAGGCAAATTACAAATATTTAAGCGTGGCAAACTCTGAGGGTAGCCAAAGACAAAGTAAATGGACTGATCTTTTTCCTTTGCAGTATGCTGAGTATCAAACCATTACGCATGTTGAGAATGTTCCAAACCCACTTTTTAGAACCAGAAGTTATGACTCCTCAGTGTCTCTTTTACAAACACTGTCAATCATCAATCTAAATCTAAACTCACTTGTTCCACACTTTTAATAATCTCATAGTTTTATAATTTTTTTCATTACAACACAAACATTTGTGGCACCAAACACATGGCAGGCACAACTAGAATGGAATGCTTGTAACAATGGAATTAACTCAATTTCCCAGGCTTGAAGGTTTCACATACCAGACAAAGTGAGACAAACTGTACAGTGAAAATAGTTTATACAAAACAGGAAAGAAGGTATGACACTGCATATATTCCAGAAACTGCAGCTATTTTGGTTTCAATCGATTGTAGACTACAGGATGCACGTAATAGTGAAAGGAGAAGCAAGAGATTAAGTCTAATGTTTAAACGGTGCT
The DNA here is from genome assembly GCA_004365215.1 of Cuniculus paca. Classification (NCBI taxonomy): domain Eukaryota; kingdom Metazoa; phylum Chordata; class Mammalia; order Rodentia; family Cuniculidae; genus Cuniculus; species Cuniculus paca. The sequence goes on along the minus strand of RJWT010010670.1, from coordinate 2,686 downwards.
ACCTATGACAGCAAGTAAAGGATTTAAGCAGCGAATAGGCTACTGCAGCAGAAAAGTGGTGGTGGGGTGGCCCAGGGGAATGAGTGAAAATATAGACATAGGATAATTCGTTAAAGATTCTGTACACCTAGGATTGATTAGTCCTTAACTAAGGCAGTGGAGACCTAAGATATTTTAATTAGGATGCTAGTATCATTACCACAATCAACAAAGAAATCCAGAAAGTGTAACAGTCGTTTTTAGTTCGCTGCATGGAGAAAAAGAGGAATAAAAGAGGAAAAGAACTGGTTTAGAGTTTGATGCTGAGGTACCTTTTGTAGACCCAGGTTGACACCAACAGCTTAAGAATGCTGATTTCAGTATAGGTTTGCAAACATTAAGGTGCTAACTGATCTGTACAAGTACATATTTCCTGTGGTTATAACAAAATCCCAGAAAATATTTCTCATTCATAATGCTTGAACTTGCATCCTCTTGCACAAACACGAGTTGGATCTCCAACCTTGAAGATTTCCTACATGCCGTACTTGACAGTACAATCGATACTGCTAAAAAGTTCATGATTTTTTCAGGGTTACCTCATCTGAGTATCAGTGATTAAGAAAGATATTTCTCTAACAGGAAAACATTTAAATTTAAAAACTTACCACAAAACCACATTGATTTGCCATCTAAAGTATCCAAGCAATTTGTTTTATTTTTTTCTCTTTAGGAAAAAATATCCAAGCAAGAAAAACACACTAAGACTAAAATCTAAAATGCTTTATTGGGAAATGAGAATAAGAGAACTACAAATTAAGACGAAATTAAAGTTAAAGAAATTAATATCTATTAAAACACTTTCACCAATTAAGAAAATACAGAGAAAAACCATTTCAGGTTTCTCTGGTCAGTCAAAACCAGTTCACCTCTGGCTACCAAAGTAGAAGGCCTGTGACAAGCAACTTGCTAAGTGGCATTAAATAACACTACTCTGAATCCAATTATAAAGTCAGTGTTTACTCCACATCCAGGTTTACAAACTCCTTCAGCATCTTTAAGGCAGAAGTTTCAGCAGGATTCAGACTAAAACCATTCAGTAGTACTTTTCTTAAATCAACCATTGGTGCTATTGATTATTTCAAAAAATGGCCGCGACAGTCCACGCTACACTTGTTCAAATGTTAGGCGTTGTATTATATTAGGCTTTCGGAGTCAACATCTACTATTAAACAGGAGACCATACGCCAGAACTCACAGAACAAGTTGATGCCTGGGTATTCTGACCTCCATTACTGTCAACAGACACTAGGCAACAAAAACGCGACCTTTCGGTCATCTGATTTCTTGCATGAAATGTCACCTCTCTCAAACCACTTCTCTACTATGTATCTGGGAAAAAAAATGGATATAACTTCTAAAGCATTTTGGCACAAATGTCCCTACGTTCAATTTTCAGTCTGATACTGCCCGATATCGTCCTCCCAAGAGCTTAGGACCAAAGACCTTTTGCAAAAACCTTGAAAAGACAAAAAATACAAATGAGCAAACCTTTCCACTTATTTCTTTCGTAAAGGAGAGAGTGGCCAGCGCCCCGGAGTGCCAGGCAGACCCCAGGCTTTCCTCCCCGCGGATGCCGCCCCCTCCCCAAGCCGAGCGGCCCGGAGCCCGGCACCGCACACCCCCGCCTGGGATTGGTCGAGCCCGCAGTCACTCAGCGCCGACACGTCAGGACAGCCACTCCCAAGTTCCTCCCGCCCCCTTCTCCCCGCGCTTGGCAAGAAGAGCGGGCAACGTGGAGCGGGAACAAAGGACCCCGCGGTCCACGGCGGAGGGGGACTCGGTGCCACCCTCCTCCGGGCCGGCGTGACCAACACGACCAGGGGCGGGATCGGCGCCCACAAGCGCCGCGCCTCAGGAGGCTTTGCCGAGGAGCGCTCAGACCCAATGCGAGGCGTCCGTTCCTGACAGCAGAACGGAGCTTCCCGCGCCCCCTTTCCGGTCGGTCCACCCGCCGCGCGCGCCCTGCCCCAGGGCCCACGGACCGCTCGAGCGAAAGCCATTCCATCCCCCCGCGCGCCGCAGCTGCCCGGCGCAGATTAGGGTCCGGGCCTCCACGCTGGCCCTCGGCTGCCGTCGCAACCATGGCAGCGCCCAGCGCGCCAGCGTCAGCGCTCCGCACCTCCGACCATCTTCCCGGCCAGCCGGCCGCCCGCGCCATCCCCTCCTCTCGGGGCCCAGCCGCCGGCTCCCTCCTCCGTCCATTACCTGGTTCATCTCTGAAGAGATGGAAAACCTCATCTCTAGAGCTTCGATGGGGAGCAGGAGGAAGCGGGCGGGAATCAGCCCAAAGAAAAGCGCCTTGAGACGGCGGAGGGGGCAGCGACGCAGCAGGGAGACGAGCGGTCGGTCCGCGGAGGCTGCGGCGCCACCGAGGACTCGCGCGAACTCCCCCTCGCCGGCACAGCCGCGCCGGAGCAGCACGCGGAGAACTGCGCCCGACGCCTCCGACAGCGCCCGCGAGCGAGCGAACGAGCGACCGACCTCCGCGCGCGTCCCGGAGACACTGCCGCCGCCCGCTCCCGCACCGCCGCGCACGTCACCACGTGCGCCGCCGCCGCCAACGCCTCCCGGCCGCTTCCGGCTCTAATCCCTCCGCGAATCACGAGCGAGCTCCAGAAAGATCCAGCGCGAGGCCCCGCCCCTC
>RJWT010010669.1:6842-24078 GCA_004365215.1 Cuniculus paca | reverse complement strand
ATTTTTACATTTGGTTTTGAAAAAAAAAAAGTAATCTTCTAAGGCAATTAATTATATTTATGCATGCTTATTTATCATTCGAGTTTTGGAACCTGTAATTAAGGGTATTTACACTTTAGTGCAATATATGGAAGCATAGTGTAGGAGTACAGTATTTAGAAATTATGTATTCAAGAAAATCAAGGTTCAGATTTTTGAACACTTTAGAAAAAATTGCTTAATCTTTTATATTCATAAAGAGAACAATCATTTAAACACACATAAAATATTTGCTGAGATGTTTTAATAGTATACATTTTAAAAATTATATTTTGACATACCAAGAAACATTTGAAAATGACATCTTAGTGTTAAAGAATTGAAGATATAAAAAACTAATCAAACACTAATAGCAAAATGAAAGTGCAGAAGCTGAACAGTATACATTTGTTTTAGTTAAAAAATATTTAAACAGGTTAATTTTACTTTTACTCTGATTCACTATCCTTTATGGAACTGTAAAACATTCTTTCAAGTTGAAATGATAATATCAATTTCAATAAGATAAGTACTATGTACAGGGAAAAATTTCCATCTGAATCGAATGCCTATCAAACAGAAATTTTAATTTATGAAGAAGACTAAATTACCATGTAGTAGTTTCTTTAGCCTCAGTGTTGCAAGAAGCAAATTCAAGAGTCACCTCTATATCCTAGAACTTTGAAAAATATTGCTTTTAATACTTTCTGCTTTCAAAAGTATACAAGTAGCAAAGTATCAGAGGAGTATCAGGGTCCATGATAACTCAGATTAGATCCCATCCTGGACATTTATCTCACTAATTCTAAACAAACAAAACAAACAACAACAACAAACAAAAATAAAACCAAAACAAAACCTATACTCGTAGACATACAGAATGATATGATTATTTCTTGGAAAATAAAAAATATTTCTGAAATTGTACAAGAATTATCTCACAAATAGGGTTATTTTTAAGATACATTACACTCAAATTTGGAAACATCCTCTTGATGAATTAATTGACACCATCATTCAAAGTTGTTCATCATTGCTGGTCTTATGGTCTAATACCCACATTGTGTAATATTTACTTAATTACTTCAATTTTATTTTATTACAATTGCACGTTGTATTTTACTTCTGTCCTTTTACATTTAACCAATCTGTGTATTTAAAATATATTTATTATGAACAACACACAGGTGGTCTTTGCTATTTTATCACACTTACAGTACTTTCCTTTTTAATGGGGACATTCAGGCCATGTATATTTAAGGCAATTACTGATATTTTTGGACTTAAATATACTATTTTTCCAGTTGTTTTCTACTCATTGCATCTTTTTCCTTTTTTCTTCTTCTTTGGAGTCACATTAAATGATTTCTTTTATCTTTAAAATCACCTTATTACATCTTTTTAATATATAGTGATTGCTCACACATTTACAATATATCACTTTAATTTATTAAAACCAATCTTCACATTTAGTTTAAAAATATTAAAAGAATTATACATTAATTTCTTCCTTGCTATTCTTTAGTATTGTTATTACAGGTTTTACTCCTGCATGTTACAGAACAAATAATTTATTTCTATTTTGCTGTATTTTGAGTTAATACGTTTTCTAGAAATTGACAAGCAGTTACATTTGTTCATATTTTGCAAATGAAGTCTTCCTTTGTTATGTACAGAATGATGTTGTGCTGTCATATTGATAGTGCAGGCAGAACTTTCTCTGATATTTCTTGGGATGCAGATCTGCCATTAATGAATTTCTCAACTTTGGTTTGTCTATAGAAGTCTGTGTGTCAACATTATTTTATTTTTACAAAAAAAAAAGTTTCAATAGCAGCATAGTTCTAGGGATTGCTAGACCAGTGTTTTGACATTATTTAGTATTCATTTTTTTCTACATTTATGCTCTGCTGCCTTAGAAATATTTGTTCTAGTCTTATTCTCTTGTAGTCAGTATATGACTGTATCAGCCCAAAGAATCTCATACTTACCTATTTTAACAGCTGAAAAGAGAGTATTTCTTTGTTCCTTTCAAATGGCCCAATAACTTGAAATACATTCTAACATCTTATTTTGAGTTCTTTTAAGTAAGGAGATGTTTTCCTGTATTTCCTAAAGTTGTACAGAAGACCAGATCCTCCTAAAATATTAGTCGATACCCCCAAAAGTGCAGGAATTGCTTGCTGAGTAGGCAATCAATAGAATGTACCTAGATCTGCCCTAGAACAGTTATTGCCTTGTATCACTTTCCATAGCCCTCCCACCTTCTTTTTTCCAGTTAAAATATCCTTATTCTTTTGTTAATCATCGGAAATTCATTGTTTTGTGTTTTCTCACTACATTGGTCTTATTCTTGGGGGAAAATAGAACAAAGCACCAATCTATTAATGGATATATTAAAATGTGATAGGCAGAACTGTATTGATGTCCCATGACCCATATTCTTATCCATATTTTTAATGTTTTTGTAAAATAAAAGCTATTTGAGTTTTGTAGACACCTAGTTATATTATTAATTCACATGAAACTTACAGCTTTAACTTCTTGAAAAATATGCAAAGTTTGCTCTATTACCAGCACACAGTCCAGTGCTTGACAAATTACTTTCTGCAAAAACCCTCATAATAATTATTGTAAGTTTTAGCTGTATATTTACCATTGAAACTACTCAATATAGCAGTTATGGCTGAAATACAGTCATAGGTCATTTATAAATAAATGGGCAGGGCTGTGTTCCAAAAGATTTCATTGACACATGGTAGCTAGACTTACCCTGAGGACAGTAGTTGGCCAATAGATGATGTTGCTCCATTCATTTTAAAACTATATTGCAATAGCCAAGGTACAGGATTTTTCTCAGATTAATGGTCTGTTATGGTTTATGTTTAAATGTCCCCTCAAAGCCTCACTTGGTCATGATAGGGAGAGGTGGGCCTTTAGAAGGGGGTCGAGTTTAGCATTTGTGATTGGTTCATTGTCTAGTGCTGGGATTGGTGGTGGGAGTGCTGCATCCGTCCAAGAGTGGGGCCGGCATACAGTATAAGGAAGGGAAGGAAGGTTACTTTTGTCCTTTTGCCCTTTCCTTCCTGTCTGTTGCGGCCGCCATGAATGTTCCCCTTAGCTACGCCACCCTGCCCTGGAGCCAGCTGAGTATGAACTGAAACCTCCATAAACAGTGAGCTAAACAAACCTTTCCTTCCTTCATTTAGAGCATCAGGTATTCTGACCCAGCAACCAGAGAAAAGTAACCAAGATATGCTCTTAATTTGAATTTCAGTTAATGTAGATAATTTTCAGTGACTGTATGAATTCCAAAGATTATATATAAAGTGTCTTGGGTATATTTTGGGGGGAAAGAAAATATAATTAAAATCAGATTCTCAGAGCAGTTAATAACCTGTCTGCCATTCTCTATTTCACAGCAAACTGTGTGAATTTCTGCCTTGGGTGAATATGGTATTGCCAATAGTTTAGGCTCAATCTATTGCAACAGTTGTCAGGAATAACTAGCAAAAACAGAGAAAATGTATTAAAAATATACATAAAATAAAAAGATAACAAAAGCTATATTCAAATAAACATCAGTAGTAAAATGCATCTTCAAATAAAATTCTGGATTGCTATGAACTGCTTTTGATGATTATAGGTACCTAAAAGAAATAAAACATATCAATTCATCCAACAGTAAATATTTATGAAGAGCTGGTTATAAACCAGGACCCATTCTGTGGGAGAATTAGGTGAAAGTTATGTTGAGGCTCAAAGACAGAAGCTGTAGAACAAACATGTCTCTGACGACCAGGTACATTCATGACTCTTTTTCGTTACATTCGTATATGTTTATATAGTTTGTAATTTAGACAAATATTTCAGAAGTTTGGTAAAGTTTCAGTACTGTTTTCAGCCTTCAGAGATATATTAATACTAAAGTAAATCATATTTGATGGTTGCTACTTTAATAAAAAATTGAATTAGCTTTGTGCAATATAGTATTGCTGATTTTTTAAATCAACTTCAATGTCGATACATAAAGAAAATAAAATCACCCTATTCCCAATAAACTTCCCACTCTGCAATCAGTGACAATGAGTCAACATGTTGTGGTACTTTCATTGATTTTTTGTGATAAAATAAATGTGATTTTTCTGCCCTTTATCTTTAATTTTCCATTGCTGTGTTCTTAGAGAAATAAATGCATTATGTAAATTTTTAAAAAAATGATGTCATTTGAAATTCGTACTTTTTTCTATGTTAAAATCCAGCATAAAATCCTAGTTTAAGCTTACAATGTTTGGAGATTTTACCTTCACTCATGAAAGCAGCTATAGAAACAGATGACACTATAAATGACAAACTATTCCTTTAGATTTGGGATAATTCAAATGTTAGTGTGTCTGTAAATGCAAAATATACGTAAACATTTTACATACAAACTACTGAAAATAAGTGTATGTAGTGAAGGCCACATCGAGTCAAATAGCCGAACATGCTTAATCATATTGTCAGGAAAGTGTCATGAAAATGTAGAATGACTAAAATAATGAAATGTGTGTGCTGTATTCAACCACGGCACGTGTAGGATAAGTGCTGTATTTTCTTTTAAAATATCTTCATTTCCACATCTGAATGAAGAAATATTGAATATGTATACACCCCAACAGCTCTAATCTGACCTAAAAACCTCTAAAAAGAGCAATAGCAAATAAAAGTTATGGCGCAATTGTGGTTTTCCATATTGTTTTGGGAGGATAGGGAGGAGTAGAAACACCTCAGACAAATATATTTGCTATATAAGAATACATACTCTCCCAGTGACTGGAAGGAAAGTTTTAATTCCCACCACATAATGGTCCATTTGCCTCGAGTGTTTCAGAATGGTTCAATAATCACTAGCCATGTGTATAGTTTGTTGAATTATTTAAGCTTATTTCCAGGGGGAAAAAAAGACCGGGAGGGAAGGCAACTGATTCAATGCAAATGAAAAGCTTTGGAAGCTCCCTATGGTGAAGATGTGATTACAGTCAGACAGTTAATAACCTAGACTTAGAAAAATCTGAAGGTTTTAACTGTCTGGCCAGTCAGTAAATGAGGTTTTTCCACACTATCGACCAACTGCCATGCATTGTAATGGTTTCAGATCTGTTTGGAGTTGGAGTGGACCCACAAATGAAGCAAGAATACCACCCCCTGTACTTTTGATGATTAAGAAAAGTAGTTTGTAAACCTCAACTGTTTCCCTTTGGATTTGGACTTGAGTCTTTAGCACATAGGGTTTAGAGAGCCATGCAGAGTGAGCTCTACTCCCTGAAAGGAAGGCAAAAGAACTCTAATTGCTGATTTTTTGAACTGTCAACGTGTCGGGGTGGGATCTCTCCTCTTAAACTGACCACGACCCCTTTACCCATGCACATTTAGTATACGTGGTATAAATAGAAGAATCTGCTTCTGCTGCTACAAGAATTTGCATACAGGATTGTTTTTTCTGGGAATTAGACGAAATTGAAATAGGAATTTGGAGACCTAAGAATTTATTTTAATAGGAATTAAAATACTTAATATGAATTTGATATGTCTTCAAAAATATAATTTTCTGCCTAAAAGTGTTTATTTGATATGTGTAGGACACAAAATTCTTGCCTACACATCTTTTCGGAGAAGTGATACAGGGATACTTAAGATTTCAATAAAGTTATTTTGGTAATTAAATTAGTGTTTGATTCAGGGGAAACAGTGCATCATTTCACAGTAGTAAGCGGATTGTCTAAACTTCTTTTGAAAACTTGGAAATAATATCTTGACAGTATTTCCTGACTTGAGCAAAAATGACTATAAAAGTAAGTTATGAGCTCTGTGGATGAAATTTTTTCCTTTGGCTCAAAAAAATTACTTTCTACTTTCTTAAAGTTTTATTTATTTGCTATTTTGCTGTTGGTTAGAAGGATGAGGGAAAAAATCATTTTTAAGTATTTTGCCTAAAAAGAAGATTGATGCCTTTCTATAATAATTTCTTTTAAAGTTTTGTACTTGTTAAAACTACTCAGAGTTCTGCCCTCAATGCCATTGGCAGCCGGTTATTTGTAATGCAGTTAAAGTAGACTAATTTTGGGTGTGCATGTGTGCATTGTGTATCATAATGATAGAGGAAAAGGGAATATAATGTTTTGGATCATCCAAGAGAAATTTCATACACCCAGACCTAAGCAGTGAAATTTCTTTTGCATTAGCAAAAATTGCAATTGATACTGTACCTTTACATTCATCTCACTAAAATTTTATTTTCACTTCTCATTTAAACATGTAAAATTCCATAAATCAAGCAAAAAAAAATCTTTGATCCATTGTGTAACAAATATAATATATTTGAAGATTTTTAACTCCTGATCTCCATCCAGATTAATTAATATGAACAGATTTGGGGGGAAAAATCCATCTCATCAAAATATTTTGGTGTAGCTCAATCATTGATGGAGTTTACATCTTAAATTTAATCAGCAAGTTTTGCTGTGTGTTGCACTATAGCATGAAATTCTCCAAATGTTTTAAAATACAGTTTCTTGAAATGAGACATTAACAGTTATTTTTCTTTTCTTTCCTGCTTGATTCCTTTCACTCTTAAAAGTCTTGTAAAAACAGAGAAAGAAGGACTAATATGTTATCATCAGGAAATTTATGAATTGTAATTTACTTTACAATAAAATGAGAATTAATTTTTTTCAATTTTCTTTGAAAAACCAAATGAAAAAGAAAACTGTGTGCTGAATAAATTTATACATAGTACTACACTTTTAAAAATGATAACAATCACTATTTTATTGTATAGCACAGCTGAAAATACAACTTTACTTTCATAATATTTGATGAATTTAACTCTCATTTTAGAAGTTGGTTTAAAATCATCAAATTTTATATCAGTAGTCAAACTGTTTAATTGGCATGAGAACTCAAATTATTTAATTTGGCATAGCTAGGATTTCATTTTGGAAACTGCCACATAAATAGCTTTTTCTTCTCCAAGATTACTGATATTTGATTTACATCCACACAAGTAAATTAAATAACTGGATCATTCATAAAATTATACATTTGTACTCTGCTAAAAACGAGTAAAAAATTCCAAAGCAAGCAGGCAATAGCATTCACACTCACATTTGAAAATAAGCACTTGCTGTACACAAATCAGAGGTTTACAATGATGAGAGAGTCATTGAATAAAAACGTATTTGTCTACATGACAGCAAGGATCAATACAATGTTTATTAAAGGTCAAGAGTTTAGGTTTGAATTAAAACCTTGAATTAAAACTCTTTTAGAATATATTGTTGCCATTTGTGGAGTGTTGTATTTTATTCATATGTAAACATATTAGAAATGTGGTTATTTCTCAGTAAAACAAAAAAGTAGAGTATAAAAAATTCAGACAGTATAGCATCATCATATTAGTCAATTTGTAAAATTACCCAAAAAAGGCAAACTGGCTACTTTTTAAAAGAAAACACAATTTTCAAGATTTTACCAGGTTGTGTACAGGCATATCAAAATGATAGAAGATTGTTAAAAATTGTATTATTTAACAGTGATCAATCTAACCATATAGTCTACACAGTATAGAATATCTTTTTCTTCACAAGAGGTTTTGGCATAAACATCATATGATTTTCCAAAGCTAATATGTATTATTGTGAGAAATGTTTGGTGAAGAATTTTTGCAAATAACACAAATTACTATTTAAATGATAAAGATACTGCAGATACTTTGGCAAAATTGTATAAGGCACAAACAATTAGTAGCACAAATATAAAAATAGCAACTACAAGTCAGTTTACTAATATAATTTTTGCAAAGTATATATTATAAGGAATAAAATCATATCTCATTGTTATGTATTTAGTATGTAGATAAAAGCTCGATTCTACTTAAACTGCTCTGTATCTTTTCAATGACCATGAATCTTTTAATTCTATATGAATAAATTAATTCTAAACATTGTGTGCTCCTTTGTTTGTGTCTATCATTTTCCCAACAAAGGAAATAGATGAAAAAATACTTTTTGCTTGCAAAATATACTTTAATTTGAAAATGCTTTGTCTTGTTATTTTCTCTTGATTTTAAAGTTGCTGTTCCTTGGTAAGACAAGAGATTTCATGCAGAAGGTAGAATACTGAGAAAGACAACTTTCTGCACATCCAGAAATTGCATGTGATTAAAAAGCAAAACAAGAAATATAATCACTTAGTTCAGCCTCTTATTGGTGTAAAAATTAAAGTGGGGAGAGTAGAATACAGGATTGTAATTGATTCCTATATGTGAAAGATCAGTATGCAGAAAAATCAAAATTGTGCACACTAAATCCTAGTCCAGTAAATAAACTTGGGTAACTACTGCAACATTTTGTTTTGCTTTTAACATGATGGAAAATGTTTCACTTATATATTTGAGGAAACAGAGCATTCCAGATGCATACATGCTTTTGAGTATTAAAATTTGCTTTCGTCGTTTGGGAAATTTCTTATCAGTAACAGGTGTGGCTTAACCACATCCCATTAAAAGACATGAAGGTTCATTAATAAAGAAAGGAAAAATCTAGAACTGTAAATCAACTGGGACTCCTGGGGAGCTATGTATTAGGCAGTAATTAAATAATAGTTCGTGTTGCTTTCTTTCACTGGGAATTACATCCTTTTCACCCATTCTCTGCTAAAGCAGAGACATCCATTACGATGAGTAGCTACAACACTTGTCAGATCCAATCATTGCCAAAGAGCTGAAGGCCAACTGAAGTGTACTCTCTTAAAGCAGGGCTTCTTCTCCCCCCTAAGCCCACTGTCCTTTCACGTGCCTGCAACAGTCAGAAGGGATCACATCACCTAATGAAGAAAAACAGAAGCATATGGTAGGAAGGGGCCTCAGCAGGAGATGGCTGAAATGCCAAGGCTTGCACATAAACAAAATATATGCAAAAATGTGTATTCACAGAACCTGTCAGCCACAACCTTAGGAAATAATAAGCCTGCAAAGGAAGATAGAGTTATACAGTGACCACTGTTACCTAGGAGTCTGTATTTTTACCTTAATTTTTTATTACTCTGTAAAGTGCCGCACCAGGGCACGCTAGTCCCAGGTAGTTAATTATGCATAGGCAGTCACAAAGTTTGATTTTGCTGTATAATATTGAGCCACATATTTCCCCCAGTATATTTTACTCATACCTACTGCAGACTTCCACATAACAGCTGAATTGCAAACTGTAAGTGACTTTGTGGCTGCCTTCCTCTTCTACATTCCATCACTAAGCAAGGGTGAACGTGGAACGAAGTTTATGAATTCACCCTTTGTAACTCTAACGTAAGCACTCGTCTTTCCAGAGGCGTATTAATTAATATTTCAGGCATGCATTGGGCGTATTCACCTTAATTGTTGTTTCTTTTAAATTGCTTCCGTACAAAGTTAACGGTCTTAATCAAAATCCTTTCTTCCCAGAACGGCTCTGATCATGGGAGGAAGACTGTCCTCCTGCACTGCATGTTTGTATTTTGACAGTGAAAGTGCACATTATCCTCCCTTTTGGGTTGTAAGCGTTAGTGTCAGGACAACGCGAGTGTTACCACTTTGCACAATCAGATTGACTGCAGCCTTCCACATTGCATGCCCTTTTGCCATGAACCTTTAATTATTCCATAATGAATAGGGGGATTTGTAAGGACAGAACTCTAAGATAGAATCCTATGTGGTTTCTAAAATTTGACTACAAGCATTTTACATTCTGATTACAGCAGATCAAACGAGCTCTTGTTTTAAAGAGCAAAAGTAATGTTGGGTCTTCTGTGGCCAGATACAATTACAGGAAAATATATTTTTTTCAACTTGAATAAACATGCTTTTATTCAAGGGTTTTGTTCAAATTGCATTAAATAATGCATTTTTTCTATTTAAGTTTTTTGTATTATGTATGAGAAATATTCATAGCATTATATTTAAAATAATTTTTCTCACTTTTAACAATTTATTCTTAATGACACCATTGTAACCCAAGGAAACATATATTTATTTATTTTGAGGAGAGTTTGAATATAGACAGTACACATTCAGTTCTTAAGAAGAATATTTAAAAGGGACTTGGAACAATGTGACTCAAATTTACCTTGTGTCTAAAACCAGGTGTACAACTGTTTTGTGGCAAAAATTTGGTGCAGTAAAATTTGGCTTCCCTAGGCTCCAACTTTATTGATCTGTTTGCTTTACTGTGTGAATAAAAAAAAAAGAAAGAAAGAAAAAGAAAGAAGGAAAGGAAAGGAAAGGAAAGGAAAGGAAAGGAAAGGAAAGGAAAGGAAAGGAAAGGAAAAGAAAAAAAGCAAAGGAAACAGCACTGTGGGCCATTTCCTTTGGAAATGATGCAAAGACACTTTGCAAACTATTGACATAATTGGAATATCAGGGCTCTGTGTTCATCTTTACTTTGATCTTGGGCTTCCTAACAGATATTCTCACTCTTGATAGCACATGTGGATACGTATCTTTTTATATCATTAGAAAATATTGTTCCTCTCTTTCTTGCTTGCTATTTCATTCTAAAACTTTCAGTTTCAGCAACTGGAGAAAGCAGGAAACACAAACCCAAGAATTTCCATTCTAATCAAACAGATTTTAAAACAATGCTGACTGCGTCACAGTGACCCCAAAACTCCACTCAGGAGCTATTTGTTGGAATCTGTTCAGGAACAACTGGTCAAATCTCAGCTACAACTCCCAGGAGGTGGGGCCTGGCCTCAGCATACATAGCCTTCTCTGTGGACAGATAGAGAAAAGTGGATTGAGACATTTCTCAGAACTAGTTTTTCTTTTTGGCTATGATTCTTTAGGTGGATCTGAGACTGACTGCTTGGCCGAGGATCGTCCCAAATGTCCTTTTAGCTACTTCATTACAGGAAATGGGAAAGTCAGGGAGAGCAACTTCAGGCAAAATGTTGACTCCTTGTGCTATGCCTTTGATTTCAGTGCAAAGGTGTTCTCAGCATTCTGTTACGCCCTGGATTCATCTCTTAATGCTTGGTGTGTTAGCAAAACCTTGGCCTCGAAGTGCTTTTTTTTTTTTTTTTCCATTCCCTGAAGTACAGCTTTGCAGATACTTCTGGAAATTTGGTTTTAAAATGTGCAATAAAGAGACTTTGGTGGATAATGCCAGAAGAAAAATCTGTGCTACACAATTACTAGAATAATTCAAAAAGTAAAAAAAAAGAAAAAAAACCACAAACAGAAATTTGCCTGAACACTGTGGCCATTATCTGGTTTGAAAAGAGCTTACTGGGCAAATATTGTACAGAAAGGAATACATATTTCTAAACAGTCTTTTGGATGTTTTAAATGCTTGCTTAATTTTTGCTCTTACCCTTCAAAAACCCCCCAAGACTGAAATAGAGCTGACATCTAACAGTATCATAACTATCTAACATAAGCAAGTAAAACTATTGTTACTTACCATGTTCAAAAATACAATCTATTTCTTAAAACTTATTTATAGTTTGCAATTGCATGAAACATTTAAAAATCATTGTACCGTAAGCATGTACAATTCGCAGCATATAATTGATAATTTGCTAAGCAAAATATTTGAAGTAGTTGACAAGTTTTCTATAAAGAAAAATGTATGTAACACTGAGGTTTTGAAATTAAAAATAATTAAATGCTATTTTGGAAACATGCAAACTGCCTTTTTAATTATACCTGAAAAAATCAGAGAATATGTGTATTACAAAATATTTTAAAATTTAGATATATCAGCAACAAAAACAAATGATTTTTAAGAAATTAATTATTAGAATATAGACTTAACAATTTGAGTTTCATCTAGGATGCTGTGAAAGCAAGCACTACATCCAGCTTTTTTGATACAGTATCAAGATTGTATAATATCTCCTGGAATTTAAAAATGCTGAGAATTTCCATATCTTATTTGAGCTCATGAAAATGAAATGACTACTAATATCCTACTGGAGGTAAGTGGCAGAATACAATTGAACACATCCCAAATACAATTGAACACAAATTTCACAACATTAAGGACTTCAGCTATTGGTGAAGAAATGTTGTCTCATATTCTACTCCAGGCAGAAAACCTTTCTCTTAAAATTATGTTCTACCGAAGGCAGCCCTTGGTGTGGCATTCAGGGGCAGACACGGGTTTAAGATATAAAAATATAAATTGAATCTGTGAAAGTGAACCTTGCTCAAATGGAACAAATGTACATCTTGGCATATTTTACTTCTTTGCCTTGCTTTTATTTTCAGTTACACATGGAATAGAGGGGGGAAGCCAAGCACGTGTAAGTGGAAAATAAAAGGCATTACATTTGAAGAAGTTCAGTAAAACTGAATAAATTAGAGATTACAGATGATGCTTGTTAAACTAGATTGTTTAAGCACCTCAGATAATATTGATTTGACTTGGGGAACGTTTAGAACTTTCTCTGAATAATTTTCAAATAGGATCAAAAAACTACTGAAAGCCCCCTTGTGCTGTCATTAGTTGCTTTAATATCCCAAGATATTTGCCACACTTGGTGTTATAGATCCTGCTTTACTAACATCAGTGCGCCCTGCTGCTGTCTAATGAGTTATTTGTTTTATTGTTGAAAGTTTGTGTAAAGGCTTTAATGTGTAAAGTATGAAAATATAAAATGCAATTGAACCTGTGGATCAGATCCCAGTGAGCAAAAGGAATACATAAAGTTGACATATATCACTTAAGAAAATGTCTGAATACAGAAACATAATAAAAAATACATTGAGCTGGTAGAGTTATTCAATATATTTTTATGAAGTTGCCAAAACTGCCTGTATTAAACGTGTCCAAGTAAGAAAGACATAAAGACCGCGTGATACTAGGAATGAAGGTAAATGTGATATTTTACTTTGAATTTTAGCAACAGTGCTAAAACATTGGGACTCTATTTTTGAATTTAGGTGTTTCAGCAGCAGCACGTGTGCAAGGCTATACATACTTGTTTTTAATGTATGCCATTTTCATTCCCTAATAGCATATATTATCTGACTAATTGACAGATATTTCAATTAGAAGAGTCTCAGATAAATATTGCTCTGATAGGGCTGCTGCCAGGATTGACAGCTTGGCACTGCTTTTCTATGAGCTTATCATGCTGCTTTCAAAACAAAATCGCCTTCACAATCAATAATGAGAAGAAGAATAAACAGGCCTAGTACAATTAATTTTCTATATGGATTGCTTCACACCCCCTACTCTTTTCCTCTAGCAGGTAAATGGTGGCAGATAGAAGACTTATGATAGATTTTACATCCAGCCCACAAGGATTTTGACTGATTCCATTGAGCAGGCTCAGGTCAGCTAAGTCCTTCCCTTCAAAGCATCATGGGTGTCTCCCAGCATCATTGCAAGCTTGTCCTGGCAGTGAGCCAGGCTTCAAAAGCCTTTCACTACAGTCACTGACTCACTAATGGGCAACTGCAGGCTTTCTGATTTTCCTTTCGTTTCATGTGTTCATTTGACATAAATTTAATTAAACCAAATCTGGTGTTAAAGCAAGATGAGATAAAAGTGATATGTTTCAAATTAAAGAACTGTGAAAGATACAGGAAATAGAATGATGCTTTTTTTAAAAAAAATCTGTTTCTGTAAAATATTGTCAATTTTCATGAGCTCACTACTTAAAGTTGGCCAAAAAAAAAGATATCGGTATGCATTATTAAGAATAATGTGTATCCGGGGTTAGATGAAGGTCTTGGCCTCGTATTCTCTGTAGTCAAACCTTTCACAGAATTCTTATTTTTTTCTTTCATTTGCACACTTCAGGTAGTCATCTCTTCACAGGATATAAGCCAAGCCTGCCCTTGTGCTGGCTACATAGCTGTAGTTGCCGGAAGCTCAAAAGCATACAACAGCAGAAACATGAAAAGATCATATATTAAATATAAAAAACTCATTTTTCAAAGGTCTCTTGGTTTTTACTTAAGGCTAAAGAGGAGATTATGAAAGTAGAAAGATCATGTAGCTTTAAAAGCTCCATTTAATTGCTTTGAATGTTGCTTTAGGAAACATCCAAGTTTCTCCTTCTTTTAAAAATTTCTTTTTTGGCCATTAAATGAAGTCTTAGACAATACTAGAAGAACTAAAAGCAGTGTTGCAGTCTTACTCCAGTGTTCATTTCTGCTGTGCAATGCTACTACCTCCAACAACCACACTGAATACTGGATGCAAAGTGATTACTCTGAGCAAATGCACACCAGCTAGCAGTTGATTGCTCCTGTCCTATGGATAAGAATCTGTCAAACCAAAAGAACAGAGCAGGCAAGTGTGCAGTTGGAGGCAGATTTCTCTAGAGCACGAAACAGTATGTGGCTTGTGCATTCTCAGTCTTTGTTGCATCCTAACTTTTGATACCCAGCTTCTTTCAGTGTAAACCAAGCTCATGTGTCTCCTCTTTACTACTCTGTCTTGTTTAGTTTTTGTGCAATCCATTATGGTTAGATAATATGATTTAGAATCATCAAATTCTACAGCCTCTTATTTAAGAGGTGAAAAGTTTAGGATCAAGATTAAGTGACTTGAGTAGGGTCACACGGCCTGATGTTAACACTACTAAGATAAATCTCACATCCTTTGATTTTCCAACAAATTATGTTGAGTGTTTCAGTGCAACACAAATTTAATTTTTTTTACAACCCATTGTCTTGTATTTGAAGGTGTTAGTCATGTCTTTGACCCACCCACACATAATATTCCTAATGGTATTGATAGAATTAAATATGAATATATAGCTCAAGAGTTTCATATTCTTTTCTTCCTTTAGTAATTACTTGATAATTGTTGGTCTGCCCTTTAGACTTGGGAATTGCTAATGAGAGCACTTTTAGACAATGACTGATATAGCAAATGTGCTATACATCAAAGCCATTCAATTCGGTAGAAAAACCCCAGGTCAAGCAAACATTTACACAGCCTGTGAAGAGGGGAGAGTGACCCTCAGTATGATGGGTATTTGTTGGTTCCATATGAAATTTCACGTCAAATTGTACTTTGAAGACCATTGCCTTTTTAAATGGAAAAAACGAAGTTTCCTCCTCAGACATTAAAGCCTTAAAAATACTCTTGATTCTTTCAGGAATGATCCTAAATTTATTTGTAAAGTCTTTCTCTTTCTTTAGCTAGCTTGCTTGCTTGCTTTCTTTCTTTCTTTCTTTCTTTCTTTCTTTCTTTCTTTCTTTCTTTTTTTCTTCCCCCTTTCTCATTCTACACGTTCCACATTGCTATCCTTGATTCAAGTGTTAACAAACATTGTCTTAAAATGATTAAAGAGACTTTTCAGAATCCACATTGGCAGCCTGTGTTAATACAATTTTTTCACTGTTGATTTATCAGCATGTGTTCTATATCCTGTTATTCACCACAAGGCCATGGAAAGAGTGCTCTATCACTCACTGATTATGTATAATAAACTGGCAAATGATCCAGTGAACACTGAGTAATCATTCTACATAACAGAGATGCCAGACTTTTTCATGGTATATTCTACTTTCAATAATTTTACATTTTTGATTATTAACATGTTTGTTAATTCAAAATTCTAGAATTTATTGTGTATTTTATTTTAGAAAAAGCTGAATTGCTAATGTCAGACATAGAGGAGAAGATCTAGAAAATATTAGGTGATTTAACCAGGCTAAATGATTTAAGATGATTGATCAGAATGTAAACTAGAATATTTATAATCTTGCCACTCTCAACATCTGATGAAGACTTTAAAAAGCACAAATGCATTTAAAAATCAATGTTTAACATAATTTGCATAAAGTGCAATTTTTATGATAATATGACAATACAGTCATTCTCAAAAATTTCTGTCTTGGATTGTTGCAAATCTGTGTAACAAAATGTCTTTGAAAAAAATATTTAAAAATATATATCATGCAATATTTTTGTATACCTAAAATTATATTTCCATTTTCAAAATAATTTAGTGAAACATATTACATTGAATTTTTCTATGAATATTTAAAAGACACAGTAACCTTCAAACATTACATATTTATTAATAATCATAAAAATGTCAGATATACTTAGCCCAACATTTAGAAAGTCATATAAAATGAAGCTTCATATGGATAATAAATCTATCTATTCATAGATACATATAGATATATAGATATAACCTTATTGGGTTATAGAACCTTTGTAAAGTAGAATCCTAAGGGAAAGGAAATTTTGAGTCTGTTTCTGGGAAGAATTTTCTCATGATTCTTAATAGTAATAAAAGATTTCTGACAAACTAATGTGAAACATTTCTTTAGGAAGGTATGAAAAACTATTACTTCTTAAGAGTGATAAGAAGCAAATGACTTAAAAACTGGCATGTGAAAAAATTAGAGTTCAAAAAAAGCAAATAAAAATTTCAAAAGCAATCTTTAAAAATCTGATTTTAAAAAATTCCCTCTGATATTTAATCCTTTTACATGGTATTAAGTATCTTCAGTAATTAACATTTGGTTTAGTGTCTTAGAAACCATTATTAAGAAACTAGTTCTTGAAAATGACTGAGAAGTACAGGCTAATTCTTGGCCTGTTGTCAAGAATTTAGATAACACCTAAGAATTCATACCTGACATTTTAAATTTCTTCTGAGTGAGACTATGGCAGAAAGTATCCAATCTAAACATGAAATACACTGATTATTTTTGTAGGTAGTCAGTGTTTAGTAGATTTGTATGAATGATACCCAACTCCTGTATCTTACTTGACCCCACATTAGATAAATTCTGACTTTCACACAGAATTTTGTCCAGGTTAGATGACAAAATCTTTTCCTTCCTTACTCCTCCAACATTCCTCTCCCGCTCCTCCTTGCTTCTTTTTCTAAATTTATTTATTCATTCTTTTAGTTATATTAAATTTATTTTAACTGGTATATAAAAACAAAAAATATACATATTAATAGGATAGCATGTAATGTTTCACTATTTGCATAAAGAAGGCTATGGTATGAATGAGAAAAGTTTATGCCTACTGTATCACTGACTAAAAATAATTGATCGGGTTAGTTCTTCTCTTCTAATTGACAAAGAGTTTTCAGCAAAGATTTCTGATCATAAAAGCTGTTTTCAGTTTGCTGGTTTAAGTTGGAGTTTGGGCCATAGTTTGTGGACCTTTTCTGTAGAAATCAAATGTCTTTATAAGTCTTGCTCTGTAAGAGA
>RJWT010010668.1:0-23974 GCA_004365215.1 Cuniculus paca | reverse complement strand
GCATGTTCAGAAAATAGCAGTAATACTTTAGAAGCTTACCTTCTCTAATGCATAAGCCAACCCTGACTGAAAGGTTTCTGTCCTAATATAAATTACTGGACATAACGGCAGTGGTATAGCAAAACCACTAGCCCCTCCCTTCCCCATTACAGCTTCCTCCTATGTGCGCCGGAATGCTGAAATTCCCACCAGTCGGTTACGCGTCATCAGTGCTCGCCCCCAGCGCCATCCCCTTCCGGTCAGAGAGCATATAACCCCCACCCCCTCTGTACCTGGCGGAGGAAGTAGTTCAGCCATGCTGGGTGAACGTTCCTCCCCGCGTCCTCACCCCCAGTAAATCCCTCCCTTAGCTATCGCCTGCTTCTCTACTGCGCCGCTCCTGCTTCTCTGCGCTCTTTTAAAATATCCTATCAAGGACCAAGACCAAAACTGAGACCAAGACCAAGACTAAAACTACTAAGACTGAAGACCAGACTCTGAACCAGGGTTAATGATGTCACCCGGTACACCTGCTCTGTGACTTGCTTCCCACTGGATCAATAGCACTCGGGAGGCTGAGGCAGGAGGATTGTTGTGAGTTCAAGACCAGCCTGGGCTACAAAGTGAGCTCAAGGCCAGCCTGAATGGCATAGCGAGACCGTATCTCAAAAACACACACACAAAAACCAAACCAAACCAAACCAAAAAAACTTCCTTCGAGAAGTGGGCTTATTGTGAACTCATTTTGGAGCTCTCCTTTCTCTCAGGAGCTATTCATATCCTTGTTCCTGTTCCTCAATAAATTTTATAATTTTTTTTTCTTGAGATGGAGTTGTGCTATGTTGTTCTGGCTGGCCTTGAACTCACAGGGAACCTCTTGCCTCAGCCTCCTGAGTGCTGGGATTATAGGCATGTGCCACTAGGCCCGGTAATTATCCTACTCTTAACCTTCTTTGTTTCTTAGAATTCATTCTTCAGCTTCAGGGGGCACAGAACTCGTCGTATTGGATGTCTGGTAGGTTGGGAGTTACATTTATTTTCTGTGTAGCTTTTGGAGGTCCTGTATCACAGGGATCAAACAACTCTGTCCCTGCTGGGGAGGTTGGGTCTGGGACAGGTGCTCAGAAATGGTGAGTTTATCCAATCCTGGCATTTAGGACTAGGAAACCACAGACCTCTGCCAGTCTTGGTTGGGCTGGGAAGAGGGATACCTTTCTGGTCTCCCTCAAATAGTAATTCCTCCAGTGGTTGTTGGAAGACACCCGGCACGTATTAGGTGTTTAATAAACCTGCAATGATTCTTTTGTCTTTTTTTTTTTTTTTTTGTCTTTTTGAGACAGGGTCTCACTATGTAGTTCAGGCTGGCCCTGAACTTGCAGAGGTCCTCCTGCCTCAGCCTCCTGAGTGCTGGGACTACAGGTGTGTACCACCACACGTGGCAGATTACTTTTCAAAATTCTTCCCCTCCCTTATAGTTTGCATTCAGAGCTAGGAAAGCAAGGTCAAGGCTTGGGGAGGTCAAGGTCAGCCCTCAAGGGGGAGGATTCAGAGGAACAGGAAGAGGCCAGGGATAAGGAGGGTAAAGCTGCCTTGGAAATGTTCACTTCAGAATCGCTTCCCAGATCCTTAGAAGCGTATGCAAATCACATGCAAGTCTCACATAGTTAATTGTAGCCCTCCTTGGGAAATCTGACTGGATGTGACTCTGGGGGAAAATTTGGGTGGAGGTCATTGAATTCTGGGGAGTTTGTGAGGAAGGTGAGGTGAGGCGCAGAGAGGGTGAGGAGGAGGGTGGGGGAGGTTGGCAGGGTGGGTGCCAGGATCCCTCCTGCTGGGCTGAGAGGGACCCAGGGACCAAGGGTCTGAGGGAAGGTGGGGGTAGGGGGGGTCCCTACCCGTGCTCTGGCCCCTCCTTAGACACCCCCGGGCTTAGAGAAACAGCGTGGGGTTTGGGACAGCTGGCTTTTGGCACCAGGCTGACCTTGGTTCTTTCCAGCTGTTGGGCTGGGCCAGTTCCGTAGCCTCTGTTTTCTCCTCTGTAGAATGGATCTGTCATAGCTCTGTGTCACAGGGCTCTTGGGACCATGGCCAGCCAGGTGGGGTGGAGAAAGTGCTTGGCTGACAGGAGTCACAGGCTTCTTTTGACTCTGTCACCAGCCGGCTGGGCTGTACATGGGGCCAGCTGTCTCATCGATTCCCCAGAGCTCCCAGGCATAGATGCTGCAATGACTCCCAATTCTCAGATGACGATGACAGTGGAACCCAGTGAGGCCAGGGAACGGGGACAGAACTAGCTGTGACTCAGGCCTCTCAGGCCTACGTCAGTCCTGGGGGGGTTTACAGCCTCCTCCCCAGTGTTATCAGAGCTGATGGTTCTCAAGAGCCTAGAGGGGTTGCGTGAGTTGCCTACGGTCACACAGGCAGCTGGAGACCCAACTGTCCAGACCGAGGTCCCACAGTCCCTCACATCCCAGAGCACCCGCGTGGGGAGGCTTGGTTCCCCTTCGCCTGGAGCGTGTCTTGTGGCCCTGGCTGACAAGTGGCTGTCAGCTGCCTGCGGGGCCACCGTCTCACCGTCTCATTCTCCTGTGGAGACTCAAAGGTCCCGTTTCCGGGGGGCGGTGCTGCTGGCTGGGGCTATGGGAGGCTTCCTGCCTCTGCCTACCTCCTTCTTCCCCTTCCCCTCTCCCTGGGGTCCCGCTGGGTGGAGCTGTCCCTCCCCTCTCCCTGCTCAGGGCGGCAGTGTTTGGGGAGATTATGCAGTGTTGACATTGGAATATGAATGAGATGGGAGAGGCAGCCAAATATTGGAATTAGGGAGAGCGGGAGCCCAGGCTGGGATCCAAGAGCGGCCGAACATCTGTGCCTTGGCTCTTCCAGATGCCTGACCCTGCGCCCACCTGGAACCGACTGGCTCCCGAGCCACAGACCAGCCTCGCCTCAGCCAAGCTCTGCTCCCCGGCTTGGCAGCTGAGGCTGCAGCCAAGAGCCCCACAGAACTGTCCCCACTGGCTTCTGCTGTGTTTTGAGAAGCAGGGTTTGGGGAGGGGGACTCCTCCCAAAGACGCACTGTCCCCTGAATTTTCTAGAGCTCTATATTTGGGGCTTTCCTGCTTCCTGGAGGCGCCCCGCAAAGAGGCCTGGACCCCAGAGTGTGACCCTTGCCAGGCGAGCCTCATCTTCTTCGCCCCCACCCGCTGGGAATGAGCAGAATCAGGAAATGAAAAAGACCAGGTCGGGGAGAACTCAGCAGCTTCCCCAGGAGGCCCAGAGACTCTACCCTAAACCCCTTGCCCTGGGGTCCCTCACCTCCGTCCTGTGGGCCTGTGTCACCCTCTGGAGCCCTGCAGGAGTCCCCTCCAGCTCCCACGGAATGTGAGTCTGTGGAGTCACAAACAGCACTTGTCCTACTGCCATTCCCGTTCCCTGTGTGTCCCCCGAGGGGTCGCTGTCTCTCTGGATGATTCTGGCAGCTCCCTATCTGGTCTCCCCAGAGGCCACTGGGGACATCCACTCAGGTTCTGGCCCTTTCCAACTCGCTGCTGTCTCAGGATGCTGCCGACCACCCGTGTAAAGTCTCGGTTCCGTCTGTGCCTGGATGCCACTCGAATTTTCCATCCCACCAATTCTTGAGTTGCAGCCTCCGCTCTTGCTGTGCCTGGAGCCTAAACACCATTCCACCTTCTTCTGCCGAGCTCTGACCTCTGATGCGGACTTTCAGACCTAACTTCTCCCCCCTCCCCCGTCTCCTCCACCATGGTTTCCACACCGACTAAAACCAGTGAGCACGTGCTTTTCTCCTCTTTTGGTCTTGTGAGAGTGTCCATCGACAGATCTGGTCCCAAACACTCAGTGCGGTCTTTCAATTGTTGAAAATGAACCACGCTCTTGTAGCACATCCAAATGGTTTGGAAGTCAAAGCGCCACAGCTCCCTCTGTCTTAGTCGCTTTCCTAGCTGAGACAGAGTACCTGACAATGCTCCCTACATCCTTCCAGGTCACAGCCAGACCCCGCCTCTAACAGCAAGTCAGCTATGTGAACCCCCACAATGCAGTCACCTTTCAGAAGCCCCACTTCTTCTGAGCTTTGGGAGGGGAGTCCAGATGTAAAGCGCGATACCTTCTCTGAGCCTATTGATCACATTCCCCTCCTCCTGGGTCATCCTGGCTAGAAGTTTCCGTATACATGCAGCAAATCTGGGTATTCCAGAGGTTACTTGACTGACCTCCATAATGCTGCACTTTGGTCTTTTCTCCTTTGTTACTGCTACAAATAATACAGAATAGAGAAGGAAACATTTCTGCAGGCAGAGTCTGAGAAATGGGATTGATGGGGAAAAGTATGCATGAAAACTTTGTTGTTGTTTAGAAAGGGTTTTGCTAAGTTGCCCAGGCTGGTGCCAAACTCCTGGACTCAAGGGGTCTTCTTGCCTCAGCCTCCAGAGAGCTGGGACTCCAGGTGCATGCAGGGTACCTGGGTTGCATTTACATTTCTCTAGTGGACACTGCCCTATTGTCTTTGGCAGATTGGACTGATGTGTGATGTGCACTGATGTGTGACAATCTGTCTTTGTCCCTTGAGAACAGGGTCCGGGAGTTACTCCTCACCGTGTTGCTGGCACACAGTAGGTTTTGTAGATGCTTGCTGAATGCATCTATGGCCTACTCAGCCCTGGCCTTCTTTTTTGCCAAAAATCAGAAGACTTCCTTGTCTAAAGAGCCTGTGATGTCAACGGCGAGACCAGGAGACCTTGGCTCTTTAGACCATGAAGCATCCTGAGGAGTCCTGAGCACTGTCTTTGTGAAGTGGCTAATGTTTTCATCTTTAAAGCTGGCCTGAAGGATCTGGGTTGCCATGGCAACCCTGGAGCAGGGCTGCCTCTTCCCTCCATCTTTGGGAGCCCTGGTTGCCATAACAACCAAGGAGTCCAACCCCATCTCCCCACCACAGGGCCTCCAGCTTCCCAGGTCTCAGCAGCCCTAGTGTCACTTGATTTGTCATGCCCCCTTGGGGTCCTCTGGAGCCAGGTGAGACAGTAGCATGGCCACTGTGGAAAGGGGAGGTCCAAGTGCAGGAAAAGCGAAGCCCCTGTTGCCTGGCGACCAGAAGGGGAGAAAGTTCCCTGGGGTCATGGGGTTCTTGGGGGATCCATGAGGCATGGGGGTGGAGTGGCCAAGTGTTTGCACTCTACATGCCCTGCTTAGACAAGTGCCACTCCTGGTGCCCCCAGGGGGACTCCCAGATCCTGCCAAGGGACACAGGTCCTCTTCAGAACTCCCAGAATGCACCAGGAGGGACGCACGGGGGCCTTGGCAACACCGTGGAGTCTTCCGTGGCCAAAAGAAAGCAGGACTCCTGAAGGTTCTGTGGACTCCTGGAAAAACCCTGCTGAGGGGAAGCAGGACCGGGGTGGATACTGCTGCCGCTGTGTGAGCCAGTGTGGACTTCTTAGACCCAGCCGGGAGGGCAGTGATGGAAGCAAAAATGGTTCCCTACCCGTGAACTGTCTTTCCTCACTCCTGCGGGCCAAGCCAGGCCCCAGCAAATGCCTCCTTCTGCCCTCACGCCCCATTCGTGAGGTAGGGCAGACGAACTAAAGATAGGGAGAAAGGAGACAAGGAAAATTGTGGTTTTAAAATTGTACTCTTTTTTTGGTATGATAATGGGGATTGAAGCAAGGGCCTTCACTCTGAGCTACATCCCTAACCCTTAAAGTTTTTTTTTTTTTAGTTTTGAGTCAGAGTCTTGCTAAGTTGTCCAGGCTGGGCTTGACCTTGTGCTCCTCCTGACTCAGCCATCCAGAGTGCTGGAATTACAGGCGTGCTCCACCATACCTGGGTCCTACAATTGTACTGTTAAGAAGCTTGCAATTTCAGGACATCATCGAAGTTACCCAAGGCTATCTATGTCTGCAATTCATATCTTTATTCTCTAGATTTTGAAAACGCAGGCTCATAACATCCAACTGTAAACTCTGTGTTTGACGGAACTCAGAGACTTCTGTACCCCCAAATCGCAATGTGCAGAGGGGACAGGCACCAGTGGAGAGGTCTGAGGTCCAGCAGAGAGGAGGGGGGAGAAGAGGCCGAGAAGCAGCTGGTCCCCCCAGAGTCTCAGGAAGCTCAAGGACAGAGGCACCAGGTGCCAAGGAAGTGGGTCAGAGAAAGGGCCTGAAAGGAGGAGGCAACCGGAAAGTGTGTGTGAGGAGCAGGTGGACCTCGAGTCCCCAGTTCCATCGTGTGCGGACAAGTGACTGCCCTTGTAGTCCCAGAAGAACCAGAACTCTGTCCCCAGGGATGCTGTGCTTGGAGAGGTCAGGAAGTGACTCGCTAGGGTCGGGGGACTGAGTCTGCCTGTGAACTGATGAGACTCCCAGCCCCCTTCTCTGCATCTACCCAGCCCAAGGGACCAGATCAGGCTTACATCTGCATCTACCCCTAACTCCAAAAGGAGACTGGAGGATGTTTTCTGTGGAGGGAATAAATAATCCCAAAAGAGGGACTGGCAAATTCTGATGTTCAGGGATCAGTAACAGACAAGTTGGTGGGAGCAACTGGTTGACCTACAGTGAAGCCCACCCAATCAACATGTGAAACCCAGGCACATAATGCCTTCATCAGGCTCAGAGGTGGCCTGGTCTTCAGTATGAATGCATGCTTCAAGACCATCAACATCTAAGGGATACTTCTTGTCCCCTCAGTCCCAAGGAAAATATAAGACAAGAGGAAATAGAGCAGAAATTAGGGTCACAGAAACCATAATTGGTATTCTTAGATTTAAAAAAAAAATTGCATGGAAAAAAATAACAGTTTTCTAAAAGGAATAACTAGAGAATGAAAAAAAATTTATGGAAGTAAGCATTTATTTGTTTTTGGGACAGGGTGTCACTACATAGTGCAGGCTGGCCTTGGACTCACTGTTTAGCCCAGGCTGGCCTCAAACTCAGTGATCCCTCTGCCTCAGCCTCCTGATTGCTGGGATTACAGGCATGCACTGCTGTGCCCAGTCAGGAAGCAGACATTCCAATAGCAAAAATTTTTAAAAATTATTGAGAGTTGAAAGCCAGGCAAGTCCTCTACCATTGATATGAAGCCACTGCAGCATTCAGAATGATTTAAGCAATGAATCCTAGGAAATTTTTCATTGAAAATATTCCATTTCTTTAATGTTTACTTCTTCAAATCTTTGCATGAAATGCGTTTCAAATCAGTATGTCTACTTTCTGTACTAACAGTATAGAAAAGTGTTAATTTTGTATCCAAATGCCTTAAACTTAGTAGAAGCACATTATGACCTGGTCGTATTAGTAAAAAATGATTTTTGTCACTACAAATCAAGTGTTATGTCACTTTCATGCATCATTTTCCCTCCTAAGTAATTTCTATTATGCTGCACCATTTCATATTGTTTGGTTTAGAAAATGATACCTACATCTGTTGCCTTTATCTTTTTATTATCTCCGATTGTATAGTGAGTTGCTGACACATGCTAATGGGAGATTCATTAACCGTCTTTTAAATTAATAATCTAGAATTTCCCTTTGTTTCTTTGTTACTTTCTTAATTTTTAAAAATTATTGAGAGTTGAAAGATGAAGTTGAGGAACTTTCTCTGAAAATACAACGGGAAGAGACAATGACATGGATTAGAGGAGAAATGAGAAAGCAGGTGTGCAAAGTCAGGGCATCAATCCAAGAAGCTCTGCATTCAGCTAATAGGAGTTCCAGAAATAGAGGAAGGAGAACAAAACTGTCAAAGAAATAATACAAGAGAATTTCCCAGAACTGAAGGATGCAAGTTCCCAGACACTAAGTTCCACTGAGCGTCCAATGTCAAAAATATCCAGATCCAAGGTCATCGTTATAACATTTCTGATTCAGGGGTCAAGAGCTCTGTGGTTTCTGGAAAGGGTGGGCCAGGACTCAATCAGACAAGTGAGGCATTTGCCTTTTGTGTAACATTTGAGGGGGCACCAAAAACCTTTAAGATAAAAAATTTACCACTATCAAAAAAATAAAGTAAAATAACTTCTGATGAAAATTTTAAATAAAGACAGAATCTAGTAAGGCTGGGGTTAAGAAAGTGAGGTTGAATTATGAACATGTAGGTTTGGATCCTGTCTTCATTTAGGGTTTCTATTTTGGTTATTACACTTTTATTTTGTTTTGTTTTGTTTTTGAGGGTTTTGTGATGTAGATCAGGTTGGCCTTGAATTCATAGTAATCCTCCCATGTTGGCCTCCTGAGTGTTGAGATTACAGTGTGTGTCACCATGCACTGTGATTTCTGCAGGTTTTGGCAAGCCCTAAGAACTTAGGAACTCAGGAAAACTACTGTTGTCCCAGCCCTGCACACAAAAGACTGCCAGTAACAGTGTCACTGTTTTAGTGAGCTTTCATCACTGTAACAAAATACCTGAGATAATCAGTCAATATAATGGAGCAAAGTTTTGTTTTGATTGTAGTTTCAGAGGTTTCAGTTCATGGACAGCTGGCTCCATCCTTTCAAGCCAGAGAAAAAGTAGAAACATTGTGTCAGAAGGGCCTGCCTAGTAGAAATCTGCTGACCTCCTGGCTGCCAGAAAGCAGAGAGAAGACTGGCTGGGGACAAGGTGTGCCCTTCCAGGGTGTACTCCTGGCATAGGCCCAGGGAGGCCGGGTCTTTGAGTTTCTTCCATCTCCCAGTAGTCTATTTAGTTAGGCACCCATCACTGGATGGATTCATTCATTAGTTCAGGGACCAAGCCCTCAATACATGGTGAGGGACATTCTAGATCCAGACCACAGTGCTGTAGACTATAAGCAGATTCCAGGAGGTTGATACAAGGGGATATTTTTAAAGGCAAATGAGGAAAATTGCATCAGGCCTTTTGAAACAATAGTCTTTGACTGCAAGGATTAATAACAACACTGAGTGTGAACAGATAGTTGCTGGGCAGATATCCTTGCAGACTTTTGTGTAAGGTTCCAGTGGCCTTTGTGTAAGGTTGTACTTCTGGTAGAGGCGTCTGTGACTAGTTCTTTTTGGGAATCTGTTCCTGAGAGTCCTCCTTGAAAATCTCCTGACCTTATTTATTTATTTATTTATTCATTTTTTGGTACCGGGAGTCAAACTCAGGACCTGGTGCTTGCCAGGCAGGCATTGTGCCACTGAGCTATGTCCCTGGCCCCTGACTTTCTTTTGGGGTTGACAAAACAAGGGGACATTTTTAAAGGCAATAGAGAGGTAGCCTCAGGGATCGACAAAAGTGACTCCATCTTGATTTTGACAATTTTCACAGCATCCATCTTCTAGCAGTCGCTTTGGAAGCGTGTACACAATGAAACAATGCCTTTCAAAATTCTGACTGAAAATGGTTTCCCACTTAGCATTTCACACCCACCAAGACTATCGATGAAACATGAGGGAGAAACAAAGACCTTTCTCAGAGAAAGGTCTAGACACACCGAGCCTTCAAATAGCTTGCTTCCATGTACTTTTCTGCAGGAAACTACTAAAGGTTGTGCTCAATTAACACCAGGGAGCCAGGAATAAAGTTGGTTGCAGGAACAGGGACCCTGACACAGGAGAAGGGTTCAGGGAACACGTTGGGCAATGGCCAAAGGGATGTCAAGGATAGCTTTGCTTTGTTGCAGGGAGAACTGCACTAGGAAGCAGGAAGTCAGAAAGCTCTAGAGGTGATGGCATTTGTCCTTAGGAAAATAAATGAGCCTGACAAAGCATCTGACAAGTCTGGTCAGGTGGAAAATTATACTGAGGACAGGGAAAGATTTTGTCAATTATCAAACAAACAAACAAACCAGCAAATCTAAATTGATGAAAAATGAAGTAATAACAAGACAGACAAGAGGAAAGGAAAGAAGATCAAGGTCTACTTATTGGTCCAGCAACAAAATGTATTTACATTGTCTGAAAAGGGAAAAGGTAGAAAATGGATTTTTAAAAATTGAGATGAAATTGAGGCCAAGAGGGAATAGAAGAAAGCCTTCTCTATGACACTGAGAAGCTGATCGCAAGGTTAAGTTGATGACTCAGGAGGCTGAAGAGTACATGTATTATTTGGAAACAAGGAGATAAACAACAGAAGAAACAGCTGCGGTGGAACAAGGCAGGGGGAGATGAAGTGGGGTGCAGGGGTGCAGGCTGTTGATTTTAGTTGTAAGTCCTTGGCATTATGGGGGACCCTTGTACCCATGGGCTCTGCATCCGTGGGTGCAACCGACTACAGGTGAAAGTTAAAAAATAAAAATGCATCTATACTGAAATGTGGCGATTTTAAAATCTTGTCATTATTCCCTAGATAATACAGTATGAGAAGTATTTGCATAGCATTTACATTGTATTATATATTATAAGTAATTTCAAGATGCTCTAAAGTCTGCAGGAAGATGTAGGTTATATGCAAATAATACGCAATTTTATTTAAGGAACTTGAGCATCTTTGGATTTTGGTATTTGCATGGTCTCCTGGAATTAATTCCCTATGGATACTAGGGATGACTACACTTGGCTTTTCAAAGGATTTACAGGTAATACTTTGATTAAAATGAAACATTGTTTTGAAAAATTGATCAGGCTCTTGCTCTCTCTTGTACAAAGGAAGATTTCCCTGACTTTCCCTGGTGCCTCGATCCCTCCTCTCTGGGAGTCACTCCAGCTCTACGACTCATGTCCCCAACAATGCTCTTCAACTAAGGAATAAGTGAAAAATAAAGCTGGTTAAATTCAGAAGAATTAAAAAAAAAACAAAACACTTTTGTAGATGCTGAACTGGGAAGGCCATGTTGACATTATAGGATAGTCATCTTTTGCAGATCACAGATGTTAATGGCACTTTGTTTTCATTGTTGAGTCAGGTGGGGTGGGTTGAGATGGTAGGCAGTATACAGACAGGGAGAGATTTAGAGACACACCTCTGGGCTCCCTAGCTCCACCATTCAATAGCTGGGGCCTGGCGGTGAGTTACTCAACCCAAAACTCATTTCCTCATCTGAATAGTGAGGCTAAGACAAAAGTACAACTTGGTAGCTGTATCGGTCCGTTTTTCCCTTGCTGGTACAATACACACAGACACCTACAACTTAAAGGAAGAGAAGTTTATTTTGGCTTTCGGTTTCCAAGGGTTCAGTTCATGGTCAGTTGGCTTCAAGGTACAAATGTTATGGGGAAGGGTGTGGTGGAGCAAAGCTGTTCACTTCATGGTGGCTGGGAAGAGCCTGAGAGTAAAGGGCAGGGATCGTATATAGTACCTGAGGTCACACCTCTGTGACCCACCCAGACACACCCAGAAGTGTGTGGTTGCCAAAGCCAATCAAGTTGACAATACAGCTTAACATCACAGTAGCACTGTCAACCCTTAGGAAATGTAGGCAAGGTGCCTAGCACATGGTAGGTGGTTCTCAAATGGATTGTTTTAAGTTGCAGAATGTTCAGTGATGGCAGCTCTTCGATCCTCTATTTCCTGAATTTTTATTCTCATGTTAACTTCCAGGTTCGAGTCTTTGCCTCTAAGGCCCCAGGACAGTCTGCTCAGTACAGGCACAGTGCGTATTAGCATCGTAGCTCATAGCATCTACATATTTTCGGGGAGAACTGAGTGATTCCGTTTCTAGGTCTGTGCTGAGTCAGTTTCAGTAGCTTTGCTTGGTTTTTTAAACAAAAGTTATTTAGGTGGGAATAGACTCAACTTGAGGTTTCCATGATTTTCACACGACCTTTAAATACCCTAGATTTGCAGTTTCCTTCTTTTGCTAATGAAAGACTGGATCATCTTGGAAAAAAGCAACTTAATTTGATGCTGTTGCCCTGCACCTCTCGCTGCTTCCCTCCCTGCATTTCATTGGCTCCAGGCTGCCCTGCCTCCCTGGCTGCCTCCTGGGCTCACCAAGCTGCAGCCCTCCCTGGCCCCCGGCCACCACTCCTCCTCCGTGGGAACTGCCTGCTTGGAATTCGCTAGTCCCTCCAGAGGCCACAGCTTCCTGCGGCTTCCTCCTTCGGGCTGTGCTGCAGCTCCTTCCAGCGATGCCTCTTACCTTGGCTTCAGGTCACTGGAGAGGTTTACTTAATTGGTTGTAACTATTTTTAAAAACTTCTTCATCTTCACTGTTGATGCTATGACCATTCCCTAAGACTCAGCCTTTCTTTTCCCTAAATTTATTCCTCTTGCTCTTTACTGATCTTGAATGACTTAGTGGCCTTTAGTGACCACCTCTGCCTGGGTTACTGCCTTAGCTCTCTCCTTGTCCCATTCCCTGGAGCAGCCAAGTGCTTGCTGGGTGGCTTCCCTGAGATGGCGTGACTTTCCCTCACATCTGAGACAGACTCGCACACCTGTCCCCAACCCCTTCCCAGTCTTCCTCTTGGTCAGCGGCAATGGAAACGCTGAAGTGATTCCTTGTTCCGCTCTCCTCCTTCATCTTTTCCTCTTGAACCAGCCCACACCCTCTGATCTCATCAGGGTGGCCCTCACTGTGCCCAAACATGCGGTCACTCTTCTTGGAACATCTGGGAGGACACTTTGTCACTGTCATACTTTTTGAAAAGCGGCATTTTCCTTAATCGATTACATATTCTTTTGGAGCCCGAGGACGATACACAACGTCCTGTGTCCCGACGAGCAGCCCCTAGCCTCCCAAAGTCTGTCCACAGACGGTATGCATGGCCTCGGTGCTGACTGTCCTGCCGTGGACCTGCGCCTCCCCTTGGGCTCAGCTTGACTGGTGGTGTGTGCAGGGGAGATGCTTCCTGAAGGTTCCTGGGTCAGCCCCTGTCAAGGTCAGGAACCTTGAGAACTTGAGGCTGGTGGTGGCTTAGTGGTAGAGCACTCAGTGTCTACCATGTGCAGGGCCCTGGATTAGATCTTACATCTGCCAGAGAGAGGGAGAGAGAGAGATTAAATTCTCCAGATTCTTAAGAGTGTGTCTAAGACAAATCAGCGATTCTCTTGCTTCACTGATGCATTGTTATGCTAACAACGAAGTCTCTGCCGTTTTACTTCATCTCACCAAGGAGACTCTCTCTCCTCAAGGATGGGGAGGGCATGAACACGCCAGCCTGCCAGCATCTAGTCACCCTGCCCGTGTGTGTGTCTTTACGCGGGTCCTTAACTTCAGATGGCTGCTTCTCCAGGGTAGGGAGGGCGTCTTAGTCATTTCGGGGCAGAATATAACATCTGGTGGTCTTTCTACCATGTTGCATGACAGACCCCTTCTCAAAAAGTGATTTTAAATTGATGCAATGAAATAGCTAAGATTACAAAGGGTGGTGATTGAGAAGTTACTACAATGTCAAAAACTCAAATTTGTGACGTAAGAATACTATCCATCTTTATTACCACCTTTAAGAACCACTATAAATTCAAAGCAGAACTGAATACATGTGATATTTTGAAATACCTGCAGTATTATATGTGATAGGAAAATATTATACCTCCTTTGTGGTTTGTAGCCTATATTTATAATGGGAGGAAATGTAAGTTTTAATTAGATTAATGAGTATAAAGATGTTAGTTTTTTTCTCACTCAAATTCATTGTCCCCTGAATTCTGTCTGCAGATCCCTTGAGAGCTTAACTGTGGACCCCATTGAGACCCTGAAGTCCTGCTTCTTTCTGGAAGCTTCCTTGACGGTCACACCTCTCGAGTTTTCCTTCATGCCAAAGTCTTACAACATTCATTCATTCAACAAACTTTTATTAAGACTGCCCATAATCATGTAAGTCATTGTGTCAGATGTTGGAGGTCCATACAACGTAAGTGGGAAAGTAAACAAGCAATTTTACAATCGGGGGAGAGATGGACATCATTTTCATGCTAGCATAACCCCAAACGTAACATGAAAAGTATAACAGGAGCTGTGTGAAGTATCCCAGAGGGGTCAGAGGTTAATATTTCCATTTGGTGAGAGATGGAGGAGGGGAAGTCAGGGAGGTAGCGGCATTTGAACTTGGCCTTGGAGAGGAGGACCTGAGCACCGTCTATGTGGAAAGGATAGTAGATCTTGCTGGCATTTTTGTCTTGCCACAAGGGTCAGTGGTTGGTGATTTAGCTTCACCAATTTTCGGTTTTACCGTGGTGAGGAAGAGCACCCATAAACCATTCCATTCTGGCCTATCGGGATAGTTTTCAATGAATCACACAGACATTGATCACTGTACTATAAAACAGGTTTTACACCAGGTGGCCGTGCCCACCTGCAGGGTAATATAAGCGTTCTAAGCGCGCTCAGCGCAGGCTGGGTTGAGCGCTGATGTGTGGGGGCACCAGGAAGGCCCTGTTTCTGCTCTATGCCCAGGCTGAAGAGGAAGGTGGGAGCCAGGATGCTGAAAGCCCTGCAGCCCCAGTTCAAGTCTTTATATGTTTCCTTTAAGCAAGGGATGGCAGAGACACCAAAAATGAATACATTTATTTATGAAGCATCTGTGCGAGTTGCTTGGTACACCATGAGGGAAATTTTAGCTTGTGGACTTATTTGGTTATCATAATATGTCACAATTGTTTGACTCTTGTTTACTTTAATTAATTGATTAATTAATTTTGTTTTTTTTGGGACAGAATCTTGCTATGTAGTCCAGGATGGCCTTGAACGCATAGCAACCCTCCTGCCTCAGCCTCCCCGGTGCTGGAAGTACAGGCGTGCACCACCCCATCCGCTTTCTCTGTCTTGCAAAGGTTCCAACTTTACTTTGGGAGGCAACCTTGTGACCCCCCTGTGAGCCTAATGACCCCCCAAACCTCCCCCGCCCCTACTGAATCGCTGGATATCAGCGGCAGGCAAGTGCCCT
This sequence comes from Cuniculus paca, assembly GCA_004365215.1. Taxonomy (NCBI): domain Eukaryota; kingdom Metazoa; phylum Chordata; class Mammalia; order Rodentia; family Cuniculidae; genus Cuniculus; species Cuniculus paca. Next base: position 9,215 of record RJWT010010668.1, on the reverse strand, counting down.
TGCTGTCGCTGACATTCCCTTCAGAGAGTGAAGGCAGGCGACCGTCACTGGTTCACCTGAGACGTGACAGTGATCGCAGAGTGGAGAAACAAGGGGCCGACAGCATCTCTGGCGAGCAGGCAAGCTGTTGAGGGTCAGCTCCCAGCTCCCAGCTCCCAGCTCACTGCACGGCAGGGGAGAAAATGAAGAGAATGCGCAGCAGGATCCGAGACAAGAGGGACGAAGGGACGACTGGAGAGCGCTTAGGGACGCGCAGCGCCCAGTGCGATCAGTAGGACCTGGGGTTTCAGAACCAGCAGTGGGGGATTAGACGCCAAAAGTTACCGAGAGAAAAAATACGGTCCAACATGAAGGAAAAGCACTCGAGGCGTCCTGGGCTGCTGCCTACCCACCGCTCAGGGTGTGAGCAGAGGTGGAGGGATGCCTGCTCCCCTTGCCAGACAGGGAGACAAGATGAAGGAGAATTTAAAAAAAAAAAAAGATGAAGAATTATCTTTTCCGTATGGAACCTGCAGGGTCAAGGCAGAGTCTTGCAAAATTGCCCTGACTGACCCGAGGTCTTATTATTTTATAAAGCACTTAAGGAAGAACTAAGTCCGATCCATCCTTTGGCAGCACATTTTTCTGTGTGAAATTGGTGGCTTTTGCTGCTTTTTGATTGACTCAGCGTTTACCTTTTCCTGATGCACAGACACGCAGTAGTTACTGCTTTCTTGGCAATCGTGTTTTTTTGCTTTGTTTCTCAAAAGCACCCATATAAGAATGGTAAACTGCAAAAGATATCACCACAGGACTGCGGGATTTTATCATCTGTGTGGAGATATTCCTGGCAACAATTGAGCTGGTGGGCATTTTCATAAGAGATTCTCATGTCCAAGAAGCAGAAGGCTCACGCTTTGATTCCTTTCTTGCCATGTGGGGCGTCTCAGATTTTGCAGGTATTTCTAGAGTTGTGAGACATGTTAGACAGATGGGAGAGATCCCAGGAAAACATTTTATTCTTGAGGCTCAAGATCAACATGAACACACAAGCCTGTTATCATTGTCATCGCAAGATGCAATTTCCATCAGCTCTCCCCTGCCATCTTCACCCATGGGTCACTCACCAGGATTTGGACACACTGTGACTCCCCAGACTGCACAGACTATGGCTAATATACCTTATGAGATACTTTTTTTTTTTCCCCTGAAGCTTTTCCTGACTGGGAGTGAGGGAAAGTTCTAGAACTCTGAGAGCTGTAGACTTGGGAAAGGTTGGCCCCAAGGCCCTGTGCAATGGGGAAAGGTGAAGCGGGATGAAGGGTAATGACCGCATGTGGAGTGACACCCACTTCATAGATAAGGAAACTAGAGCTTAGTCCCCCACCCCCATGCCATTCAGCAAATGGGCTCAGTGTGTGTGTGTGTGTGTGTGTGTGTGTGTGTAAAGCAGGACTCAAGAGACATGGCTTGGCCCTAGAAGAACCAGTAGCCCATGGAGGTGACCACTTCCATGCGGCCTCATTGTCTCCCCTGTAACAGGCCATTTTGAATTTCTGCCCTCAACACAGGCTGGTGAGAGGATCAAGTGAGAACAAGGAAACAATTTTCAGCCAAGGCATCTCTTTCACTCTGTAAAATGCAAGGTTGGAAGGGGCACTGTGTAGAACCGAAACCACTTCCATAACCACCAGATTTCCCAGAGAGGGACTTTAGGGAGGAGGACCAGGAGAACTGAGCCCAGGAGCTAGAGTTGGAGTCTGAATCCAAAGTGGAAAGGCTGAAGTTTTAATCCTGTATCCCATGGATCAGGATATTGTGCTTGGGACAAGCCATAGTGATGAAAAATTTCAAAACAAAGATAAGTGGAAAGTCAGGCATAACTACTGGATTTATAGATCATAAATAATCAGTCTCAAATTCCTAGACTTATACTTGGCTTCTTCAGAGTGTCACATACAGGGCAGAAAATAACTCTAAAATGCTTCTGATACTACATTGCTTTATCAAAAGAATGAACATAAAGAAAAAAACAAACAAAAAACAAACAAAACTTCAACCATGTTGCATGAGTATAATGCTCTGGACAGAAAGCATCGTTCATGTTTCTGACTTTAGTGGCACTTAACAATAACCATGTGCCATGTAGAATTACCTAATACTTATTTCTCTATTTCTCAAAGAAGAATTTAGCATTTATTTTATGCAAAAAAGAAAGAGCTGTGATGTTTAGTAGATTAAGGGTATTCAATGCATTCCGAATTAGGATATTTTCAATTTATAATGGGTTCCACTCTGCAGATATGAAGCTCCTAGTAGGTGGGAATCAAATCTTAAAAGTCTTTTATATGTCCCAGAACCTAGACTAGGATTGGGCAAGAGCATGCAATGTGTGCTTGTTCGTTATGTTTATAATGTAAGCCCCTTGTATCAGTTAGTTATTGCCATGTAATGAACAATTCCCCAATCCAGAGGCTTTAAGCAACAACCTGTTGGTTTCTTATGGGCCATTGGGTAGTACTGCTGATCCAGGCCAAGACTGGCTTGTCCCAGGTGGGCTCTGGGGTCATTGGCAGTTTGGCCTGGGCTGGTTGAACCAGGTTGGGACAACTTGACACTCTATATTCTTTTTCAAGTTGTGTTTGCTTCAGGCTTGCTATTAGTTCATTGGCCAAACCAAGTCACAGTGCCAAGCCAGAGTCAGTATGGGAAAACACTACCCAAGGGCAAGGATGTGGGGAGACATAAAAAATACGTGGCCATGAATGTAATCAATCTATCATGGTCTTCACAACTAAATGATCAGTCTCAAATCCTTCATGAAATAGAACAGACCTAAATCAGTAGACAAATTCATAAATAAAAGAGTTATAGTATAGGATGACAATTTATAAAGTCGATCAGTGATAGACTCTCTCCTGTGGATCCTGAGCATTAGAAGAATGCTGTCTGCAGCAGCCGGTTGGGCTATCCCTTTGTTATTATTTTTTAACCAGAATGCAAACCCATTGGCCTGTCCTTTCATGTTTGATGTTCCATCAGTTAAGCATCCCACACAATTTTTCAGAGATGTTTTCTTTCCCCCTGAGGACATCTGCAACAATCCAGAACACACTTTCCTTGGTACTGGACTCTAAGTTGCTATAAATATCAGGCGTTCTGTCAGCAGCTCAGGGTCATGGCTCAGGTCTGAACCAACATTGTTCACCCCTCTGCCTTGAGTTCTGTCAGTGAGAGGCAGCAGCAGGGCGAGGAGCCTGAAGTGCAAAATGCAGGTCAAGAAAATGTAGGTGGGCAAAGCATGGATGTGAAGGGGAAGGCAGCATCAAGGTGTGAACACTGCCATGGGGCCTCCAAAGACCCCGCCTCCAAATACTATTGACATCCGAATTTGGAGATTTAAGTTTCCAACACGCAAACTTTTGGGGGACATAGTCAAGCCACAGCACAAGGTAAATGCTTGATGAATTTTTCGGTGATCTTATAGACATGAAAAAAAGAATGAGAATGCAGTTATTAACAGTTAACATAGGGTTCACTGTGAGTTGAAAAAGATCACCTAGGAGGCCTATTTTCTAACAGTAGCCTTGCTCCTAACTAGAGAGTCAACATAGGCCCCAGTTTCTTCACCTGTGGTGTGATTAATATTGCCCAGGACTCAATTCACAGCCTTTTTTTTTTGACAATTAAGTAGCATATTGCACAGAAAACCCCTTTGCAAAAATAATTTAAAATCTCCTTTAACAAATATTTAATGGCTTCACTTATAAATGGGATCTAAAAATGTAACTCTTAGAAACAGAGAATAGCATGGTTGGTACCAGGGAATGGAGTAAGGGGTAAGGGATGTGGAGCTGTTGGTCAGAGATATGCAGTTTGTTATGTTGGATGAATAGGTTCTGGAGAGCTAATGTGTGAAATGGTGACAGCAGCTGACAATACTGTATCATGTACTTCGGTGTCCTCAAACTTTTTGGTACTAGGGACCATTTTCCTGGAAGACATTTTTCCCAAGGACCTTGTGGGGGTGTGCATTGCATACATTGTGCACCTTATTTCTATTTTTATTTTGTTAGAGTCTTAGAAGAAGCACACAATTTGGATCTGTCACAGGCAGGTGCACAGTAAGATTTGAGTTCCTATGAGAATCCAATGCTGCTGATGATCCAAAAGGAGTTGGAGCTTAAGCTGTAAGGTGAGTCATGGAAGAGGCTGTAAGTATAGGAAAAGCTTTGCATACTTCCTGCTGTGAGGTCTAGTAGTGGTTGGTGGCTGGGAAGTGGGGACCCCTTATATATGTGACATGACTAATAGAGTAGATTGTGATTGATCTTGTTTACAAAAGTCACTATGCAAGGTATTAGATATGTTAATTATTTCAATTATGGCAAACAATTCACAATGTATACACATATCAGAACATCACATTTTACAACCTTAAATGTAGAGGATTTTTGTGAATTATATCTCATTAAAGCTGGGGGAAAAGATACTGTGCAGCAGGAGTCTCCTGGCTGAATCTGAATGTCTGTTCTTTTGTCTCCTGTTTTTTCTGTGTCCCTTGAGTTCCAAGGTGCTACCTGACCAAACCGGTCTGCACACAGATGATCAGATGCACTTCTAGGCCTACCATCTTCAACCTCTATGTATGGCTCAGAACTTTCTAGAAGTTCATCATTGAGCCTTGTGATTTCTACTTGGGGTATAATATTCTCTGCTCTAACATGTTTGTCTTTTTTTTTTTTTTTCCCTCCAAATTGTCCCTGATTGATACAGAACATGTGTTTGAGTATCTGGTTTTGGTTTATGTACATATATCACTTTCCCAGTGAGATCATATACTCTTAAAACAGTGTTTTAAATTCAGTAAAAATAAAGATAAAAAAATCCCCTTGAATACACTGCTATAGTTGTGTGCCCCTGCGGGGAGAGACCTCATGGAACACTGCTTCTGTTGCCAGTGGGGAAGGAATTAGAATTACAGGAGTGTTCCCATCCAGATGTTGCTGCTCCTGGCTCAAGGTGCTCTTTTAACTGGGACACCGGGCTTTCCTGAAATAGACAAGAATTCTAGAAACATGACATTGTGCCTGATTCATCGCTTAAACTCGGTCGCTGACTCATTCTCCCCTTGACAGGTTCTTCAACAGTAACTTTTATTACATCATGTACTTATTGTTTTTTTCCCCTTGACTCTCTTTCAATGATTCTTGTTTATCATCTTGGTGACTGGGCTGGCCTACCTCTGAGACTTACATAAAATTTTCCGGACTATAGATATAAGAACTGAGTTTTTCATGTGTCTCTATTAATGTGTCCACGCCCATCCCAGGCTGTGGACTTGAAATAAAGTGACAGAAAGGCTACCTTTGACTTTGTGTTTCATAGATCTTATTTAATGACCTCAGCTACCTTACAAAATAGATATGACTCTGTTTTTAAAAAGATCCAGGAACAGAGGTTCAGAGAGGGGACTGCAACTTGACCAAGGTCATACGGCAGATGGCAGAACTGGTCCCAAAACCTTATCCTCCCTGGTGCCTGTATCTTTTGCCATTCATCTGCAGTGTCCACTTTCTCTGTCGCTGGCCTGAGCAGTATAACTTGCTCTGGCCAATGGGATAATGGCAAATGGACTGTAAGCAAAACTTGAAAAATACAAGCACAATCAGTCGTGCTTGCCTGTCATCCTGTATCCCACCATTGCCATGGGAACGTGCCTGGGCTGGTGTAGTGGAGTATGAGGATGTGTGGAGCAGAGTGTCACCCTCGTTGTCCCGGCTGAGGCCAGCCTGGATCAGCCGATGACCAGTGGCATCCGCAACCATTTGTGATCCCAGCCATGATTGGCAGCCAAGTATTCCCGATACATGTGCAGCAAAGGCTCACTTGTGTGTACCGGGATTTGGTGGTTATTTTATCACAGCATGATCAAGGCTATGCAATGACTGAGGAAATCAGTAGGTGGGAAAGAGCAGCTCTTTGCAATTGGGCAGGCCTGACTGACTTCCACCTCTGCTAGGTGGAGTGTGTGTTCCTTTGCAGGATTTCATTTCCTTATCTTTAAAATGAAGTAATACTACTTCCCGTAGGGGTGCTGGGAAGATTAAACATAAGGAAAAGTGAACAAATATCCAGAAAATGCTGGTTTTTCACGACAAACCTTCAAAACAAACAACTAGGAGATCTGGGATCCAGGACAGGGATTGTCCCAAAGTGAAGCAGATATGTTTTCACATCAGCTCAGAGGTGAAAACCCAGGCCAGCAGGGCCCGGGTCTCACCTCACAAGGAGGCGCTTCCTCCCCGAGTCCTCCACTGAAGCACGTGGAGGAGGATGGGCCTTTGAAAACTGAGTGGTACTTAAATTCAGAGGGGCTGATGACAAACCTCTGGACCAGTGAACGAATGGCAGAAAGTTGAGGAAGGGGGCATTGGTTTTTGCCCTGGGCGTGGGTTCGATTCAGATCAAGGCTCTCCAATCTCTGCTGGGCACGGTGTTTTGCTCTGGCACTTTTTGGGTGCTTTCCTGTGTGTGCACGCATTTTTGATGACTGATCAGTCAGGAAATGTGACTATTTTCCCGGGAGGGATTGCTTTGTCATTTGGTCTTCTTTTTTTGGGCCTCCTGTAGAATGTCCTTTCCTTTCTTTTGAAGCCATTGTTTTCTTGACATGAAAAATGTACTCAGGTAAGCTCAGGGCTAATTATCTCCAGGGAGAAGGAAACATAAAATGAACCTGAGACTGAAATAAGAACAATTAACTCTATAGATTCTAAGAAGGCTTAGGATGCTCTTGGAAAAAAAAATCAGGCACATTTCAGGAATAGTTTTCTTCCCAAACAGAATTAATTTGTCATTCCACTCCCTCTGCCTCTTCCTTCCCCTGCTGTCCCACATCGCTCCCTCCCCCCTCTTCTCTGATGGTGAGGAGGGGGTGACAGTGGTTAAGGGCACCGAATTCTGCTCCTAACTCATCGTGTGACCTTGGAGAAGGCACCTACCATTTCTGAACTTCAGCTTCTCAGCAGAAAAATGGTACTGCTATATAGAATTTTTTTTTTAAGCCAGCATAAAACCAGAATTTATTGTTGTCCCTTACAGTCCCATGAGTTAACTGGGCTCCACTGGGGGTTTTTTCTTGCCCCGTGCCGGCATAGGATCTGGCGTCTGGGATGGGGCAGCCCAAGGCATCTATGTGGGGGCGGCGTGGTGTGTGACTTAGACTTTCAGGTACGGAGACATCGCTTTCATTACATTCTGATTTCTTTTGGTGTGAAAACTGTATATGTCACAACCAGAATCCTCTGTCTTCTGGTACTGAATCAGATGCAAATTTATGAAGCCGGGCAGACAACCTGCTGGGCCCAGGCACAGAAGAGGCTCTGTCCCATGCTCAGGACAGAGACGCAGGATGGTGATGGTTAAGGGAGAAAGCGCTCAGGGCTGCATGGGCGATGCCATCTACTGGTGCCTGCTGGGTCTGGTTGTGCCCACCTTGGGCTCTGCGTCTCTGCCCCTTGCTGCATCGCAGTTACGATGTCAGGCATGTGAAAGGAGAGAGAAAACACAGCTCCTGCTTCATAGCCATGTGAGGGGCTACGCTACAGGGACAGCTAGGGCAGCCACGCATGAGAGTGGGTGTTGAATGCCAGATGGATGTCACGGTCACGAGGTGCTAGAGGCCTTCAGGGGAAGGAGGCTGGGTGAGGAAGGCCTTCCTGGAGGAGATAACTCAGGATCTGAATCTTGAGAGGGGCATAAGAATCACCCAGGGAGGATGGGAGAGGGGCATTTCGGGAGACCACAGGGTGCAGGGGTGGGAGGCAGTGTGACAGGACAGGAGGTGCAGGCGGGGCTCAGAGCCAGGCAGAGCCTTCGAAGACTTAAAGCAATATTCCCGTTCTCCTGGACAAGGACACAGAAGCTCGGAAGGTATCAGGGTGACGTATTTGAACCCAGGATCGTCTGGCTTCTCCGTTTCATCCCCTTTCCGCCAGCTGTCATCTAATTGCAATTACTGCCCCTGGGACTCCCTGCTCTGTCCTGTGTCTCGGAGGCTCCTGGCAGACTAAGGGTGTTGCTTTTCTGCACCATTTATTGTAATGACTTCAATTAAACCATCTTGTGCTGGATCAGTGAACAGCTCTAGGGAATTGGTGAGCAGGCCTGGCTACCAGGGAAACAGAATCCCCTCTGCTCGTCCCTGCCCACTCCTGGTCTGGGTTCTTGTCCCCATCCCTGGGGAGACTCCAGAGAGAAAACGGGGATGAGGGAGCAGGCATCAGATCACAAGAAGACAAGTAAATGAGCATCTATGAACTGCCTGGGCCAGTGGGATGTGGCTGGACCTGCACTGTCCTGTGACGCTATTGGCCTTACTGTTGTCCTTGCCCACTGCCCTCAGGGTCCCATGGATTTGCAGCTGAGGGTCCAGCAGGATGCACCGTCCCTCTGCCTCTGCCTGACTGGCTCTACGGCTGTGGCCAAGTTGCCTTCATTCTCTGAGGTTTCTGAGAAAAAAAGTGGGGGAAAATTGAGATCCGTGAGACCATTCTTTTCCGTCTGTCCTCCATAGTTCAGAGTCTCCCCTCCTCTGCGCGGCTCTGTGCAGCAGAAGGCTGACCGGGGGAGGAATCCTCAGGCTCCCCTGTGGTCTGCTCCAGCATGATCTGGCCTGCAGGAGATTAGAGGGTGGGAGGTGGGCGAGGCCAGAGGCTTCCTTCCCTGATCCCTCTATGCTTTGACGCCCTCTGCTTGGGCACAGCTCCTGCCAAGTAGCCCTTTCTACTACGCTGGTCTTCTCTGGGTCCCAGCACTGCTCATTGAGGCTTAGGGGTAGTTTCCAGCAGTCTGCAGTCTCTGGGTTTCCTGGCATCTTTCTCAGTTTCTTTAATCCTGTGCGGCCCTCTGTAAATAGTTCCTCCTCATTAAGGTCTCTTCAGTTAAACTATTTGAGCAGAGTTCTGTTTCCTGCTGGGACAGTGATGAATGGGCCTCCGAGGTCCCTTCCAACTCTGAAATCTCACACACTTGTGAGGGGCAGCTGCAAGGGGCCACCTGACACTCAGGCTAGTAGCTTGGTGATCCCTGTAGCAAGGGCATAGGCAACGTTTCCTTCCCTTCCCTTCCCTTCCTAAGGTCCTCAGTCTCCTTAATTCATTTTTAAAAATTAGGACTTTATCGAAGTGTTACCTACCTACAACAAACTGTAACCACAGAAAGCATCCAATTCC
>RJWT010010667.1:0-23961 GCA_004365215.1 Cuniculus paca | reverse complement strand
ACTATAGTTTGATCTCCAGGAAGATGAAGGTTTTGTCATTTTCATTTAATGATTAACCCATAAGTGCTTCAAACTGTGCCTTACATAATGTAGATGCTTAATTTTTTAGTAGAAATGATTGAATTAATAAGAATTTTTAGTATTCAACTTGAAATAGTTTGTTGTTAGATGTAAATTCCTCCTAGTCCAAAAGAAAAAAAAATTCTATGGTTGAATTTACTATGTTTACAATATTTTCTATTATTTGATTTCAATATGTGAGAAGGTATGGACAGCTATTTTGAAGAAAACAAGAGACATTATGGTAGCCACTGTCAATTTCCTATTGTCTGGTTTTGAAGGCCTATAATTCTTTCATTCTTTTGTTTTAATTGGTTTTATACTGTTTTGTTTTTGTTTGAATTTATTGTATGTGAAGGTATGAACAACTATTTTAAAGAAAACAAGAGACACTATGTAGCCACTGTTGATTTTCTATTGTCTTGTTATGAAGTCCTGTGTTATTTGCATTGTTCTGTTGTGATCTTCTTTGATCTGTTTTATTTTGTTTTGTTTTATTCTCTTTAAAATTAAAAAAAGGTTTTTGAGTTGGGGGGGATTTCCTGAGGAAACAGACGTGAAATGTTGCAGAACAGCAGCATATATGAGGGAGCAATATTATCCTTTAACAGAGCTAATTCAGGTTACACGTGTACCATTAGCCTGAGAGGACCATGAGAAATAAAACCCTATGCATGGATGAAAAGAATGGAGAAAGGTTTGAACGTCTGGGGAGCTCAAGCTGATCTTCGATAGATATTAAGGCACTTAGAGTTCTTACCTGACATCCAGTTCTCCCCATGGGAGTTGCACCACATACAAGACTTTGCCTAGATCAGGACTTTAAGAAATAACAGGAAAACACACACACACACACACAGGGGCATGTACACACACCTCAACAAAACTCCCTAATAAAAATAATGTAGTAATTAAAGAAATAACTTTGGAAGTTGATTACCTCTTAAAACATTGCATTAAAGCTTTGCTAATCCAGTAAGGAAATAATTTAAAATAAAAGCATATTAACAGCTTAATCAAAAAGAAATAAAGTTGTAACCTGAGAACTGAAGTTGTGGCTGACAGCTGCCATGGGGGAGCAGAAGACCGGGCCATCTCTCCTAGGGCTGCAGCTCCACAATCCCAGCTCACACTGACACTTTGCTTATATGTGTTGATGCCACACAAACATGTAGTTGGCACTACATGACTGCTGCTACGTTTGCCTATGAACTGCTATCCATGCTGTTGCAACACATCCCTGCACATACAAACTCTGCCAAGACCATGGGTCACAGCCCCATCCGTGTCACTAATTCACCCATCAACTCCAACCTCGCTACTAGGAAAGGAGCATTAAATCTCTGCTGTCACTGCCCAGTGTTCTTATTTATTCCCTTGTCTGATGTTCACCTCTCCAGACAGTGGGGAAATGTCATCCTTTCTTTATGCTTATCTTTTACTTTTAGAAGAGGTATCAAGATTGAAGATTCTATAGGATTCCAAAATACCGCCCTGATTTACCATTCAGCAATGTAGTTTAAAGACTAGTTTTACAAAATTTTAATATTTTCCATAGCCTTTTCTTTCTCATGACACATGCTTTTCTTCCCTTCCCATGCTTTTCTTCTGAAAGGATATGGATAGGGAAAACCAAGACTGATTCCTTTTATATATAACTTGATCTGTACGGAAAGGATTTGCCCGATATTGTTCACTCAAAACAGAAGCTGTGTTTCATTCTGGACTTCATCTCATTTTTATATCTTTATTTTCTTTGAGTTTTCTCCCTAACCACTTTACCTCAACTTATAGTCCCTACATATGTTGAATATATTTTTAAGTATTCTTCAGTTATATCTAGAGCAAAATGGTACAAAATTGAACAAGCACACGGGCAGGTATATGTTCATGCTAAATGAAGTCAGGTATTACACCAAATCACTAGGAAACGTCAGAACATCATCTTAGCTCCAGTTTCACCATAGTTTCATCGTACAGTCTTGACTCAGTTGATTCCTCCTTTGTTTTCTTTTATTTCTGCGTAAAGGGGTATCATAGCAGTTAACCTATCTCTGGGGTGTGTTCAGGTTTAATGAATGAATGCATATAATGCCTTCAGCGTGCCTCGCATGAGATGCGCTGTTACTGCACATTATTAGTCCTGCTATTCCAGCACCACCTCGGGACCCTCAGCCTATAAGCTGGCTTGAGACAGGAAGTCTCGGATATAATAACGACTCTCCTCCCAGAGTGCCTTTCTCCCTGAAACCTCAGAGAACTTAAAAGCATTACCTTTTGATATAAAACTCACACGAGGTGGATGGGAATGACTACTGAATATTTGCTGTTTCCAGATGGGAGATATTAAGGTAACACTTTCCCATGCACACCAGGCTCACCTGTAATGGAAGCCCTTACCAAAATCATCGCTCATGTAAGGCACAAGCCCTACCTCACTCTTTCTCCACAGGGGCACACAAGAAGTAGCCCTGGCGAGAAGAGTGGGTTCCCATCTGGTGTTACTGAAGTATCTTGAGATAGTAATGGGAGAATCAAACTATTAACATATTTAACAGAGTATGTTAAAAAGATTACTGGTGAGCATGTATTTTTATTTAGCCATAATTTTTCTTCAGAAGTTAGCAAAACCATCCTATTTTCTGTCCGTTTGTTTTTTTTTTTTCTGTCCCCCTTCAGTTTTTCCTTTTTGTCTCTGCACTGAATTGAATGCAAGAGAATTCTTTATTTTTAGTTACATAAGTTACCAGTTAATTGTAAAAGGCTGACACACCGCATAGCCACTTCGTGGACACCAGTTGGCAATCAAAGTATTTCAGCACTTAATGGACATCATTTGGTAGTCAAAGTATTTCAAATTATAAGAGGCTGTTAATTGATAAGAAATCATTGGCTAATAATCAGTGTGTTTGCCTTTGGCCTATCATTTGAAGGATGAGGAAGCTCTTGATTAAAACAATTATAGCTTCAGTCCACTTAAAAGTAATTCAACTACACTTGTAAAACCTACCCTATAAATCAGACAGTTTCTTCCTACGATTAGTCTGAATTGGGAAGCAGTAATTGTATGACATTGTGGTCCACTATTAGGCTGTCCTTGTTACCTTCCTTGATATACTCTGGTAAGTCTGGCTCCCCTATGATAACGCTCTTTCAGCTCTTCCATAATAAAGTCTCTTCATTTTTTATTATTATTAATACATATTAGTTAGAAAAATTAACATGGTTCACTGTGACACTTCCACGCATGCATCATTCATTGTTTCCCTTCACCCTTCTACCTGTTGCCTACCGCAGGCACCCGTGCTCATCCAGACCAATCCTTCCTTTCCTTTCACGTTGGTTTTTAATAAAGTCTCTTAGAAATGAACTTAAAAGGACTTGGTTATACTGAAGGTTTCAGGAGTATAGTTCTTTTTACCCTAGTTGGTTGCAGTGCTGAAACTTTTTCACGTTAAATTTCCTCCAACATTTTTATAAGTTATTTTAAAAGTAAGCTCCATAATTCAACAGCAGAAAACTGGCATTGCATACTGAGATGATGGGAATTTTACTGAGTTGTCTGCTCGCACAACTATGTATTAGAAATAGAATAAGCCCCTGGGCTCTCTGTCACTTGATTAAACCTTGAGCATTTAGCTGACATCATTTTTTGGCACTTGTCTTTCTTCTCTCACTCTCTACCAATGGGTAATGGAAATACAGTTGTCAGCATCAAATTATCCAAATATAAGGAATCTAATTCCTTATAACATTCAGCCTTCTCCATTTGAGCCCCACCCAATCCCACACAGCCCTACCTCTATTCTTTAGCTAATGGGAAGACAGCCCAGACAATCTCTATGTCATACACTTCACTTAGTCTTAGGCCATTCGCAATGACCAGTTTCTCATGCTTCACATAAAGGAAGAAGTAGGCGGTAATTTGCCTGGGCTGGTTTATAATGATGGATATAATGGAAACATTACTCCTGGACACCTGCAGTAGCTAACATAGGCTTTGAGGCATGAGACTTGAATTTTCCCTTTTAGCATGCCAGCTTATAAATATTGTTATTGATCATGAAATTATCCAGTCTTTTTAAAATGCAGCTACATTATTTGATTAAAGTACTTTCTGTTGTCATATATTTCAGATTGACTCCCCCTCAGTGGAGAATTTCCTTTTTGCTTAGTTTTTGAAAGTGTTTGTCATTAATTTTCTGGAACATTTCTGTAAACTCATGTGAGTGGATAGTTTAAGAAGGAGGAATTCGCACGTTCATTTTATCCTTAGCTTATCACAATATCAAAGTGTCACCTCGATGAACATACAGAGTTTTGTTGCTCATTAGCTTCATGGGAAAAAATGCATCCCCTTCATGACTGGGCTAGGGCCCTGGAGTTAGAGAAAAGCATGTTGGGATGCAGACTTGGTCTCATCCCTTGCTTGTGTACTGACATTACTCAGGTCTTCCTGGGTTCAAGTAGATTACCAGCTACCTACATATAGCACGAGGGAAACATCATTCCTTGCTGGGAGCCAATCCTAGTATTTGTGCTACAAATCAGTTCACACCTTAACTCGCAACTTTCTTTCAATCCAAAGAAAGGTTTTGAGACTAGTGAATTGTAGAATGGATATGAATTTTCCCTGGTATTATACTCCATTTGCCATTAACCAAAACAGAACACTCCAGACTATTTTTATCTCTTATTGAAACAATTAGAACAATTTCCTAACAATTTGAGTCCAAAGATATGACTTCCCTGGGAATATTTTGAAAGTCAGTTTTTAGCTTCCATGATTAGGGTAAATTTATATTTTTTTTTCATTTTACTATTTTAGATTTGGCCTTAGGAAATCCTTTGGAATCTTGCCCTCAAAGAAATTCAGTTGGAGCCAGCAATCAATCACAATTTCAGTGTGCTTGATTACCAAAAAGACCAAGAAAGAGTAACTTACCATCACTCTTCATGTCAGCATTGGCAATACTGACAGTGGTTGCTACCTATGTTATGGAGCAATTGAAAGATAGACTTGATAACAACATTTTTTTCCAGGTTTCAAACACTGAAAAATGGCCTTTGATTTGTAGCTATAGATCTTAGCTGATGGACCTTGTATTGCTCTCATTGAAAAAGAAGTAGTTAGTAATAATCAATGTAATTTAAAACCCCAGTGTTTTTATTTGTCTCACAGATCAGTGTCTTTCTGGAGCATTCCTTTCAGTCAAAGAAACTAAAGACAAATTCTGTTCATCATCTTAACCGTATCATTTCTCAGCACCAATGATTAAATAACTTCAGCATGTTTGAATTTGTTTGGGGTGTCCTTAAAGTAGGCTGATTTTGTTCCAGTTGAATGTCCTTGATTATATGGTACTCAGACAGAAGGAGATTACACAACACTAGAAACTATTCAAATGCCTTTGTGTTAATTAAATTGCCAGAAATTTTATCATGAGCCTGTAATGATTCCAAGGCCCTGGCTGGCTGTGGCTCCTTTAAAAGAAGCAGCACACTGGAACGCGGCCTCCATTTGCTGACTTAGCAGGGCTGCTGCCAGCCTGCCTGCTAAGGCCCCTGGGAGCCAGGCAAAGCAGCCCTTGGGCACTAAGTGGATGGACAGAGGGTTTGCAAGATTTAAAAATCATGAGCAGTATTATCAGATCTTGATTCTGCGCAAATCAGAACACAGTTTTCTACCTTTTTATTTCAAAGTCCAGCACTGCTATTAGAACTTGGAAATGCGACATTTCACCTTCACAGCCTACTCATTTCAGGAGCAATATTTTAGGGAGTTTTTCCCTTGATTCTTATCATCATACTTTCTTTTCCACTCTTTGGAACTTGATAGAAAATGTCCCATGCATTCTTCTGTCTCATGTGAACTTTGAAAAACCCTCTGGGAGAATATTTTCCCCCTAGTTTGGCTTTGAATGTGGGAACCTTATGATACAATGTGATAATGAACAATGTGAAATTGTTGGTGCAGTGATAGCAGCCAGGCCCATTGAAAACTTCTGCATGTTCTGAAAGAGGCTGGATGAGTTGCTGTGAATTGTATCTCCCAGGAGATTTTATTCTCAGTCAATTGTCTCTTCCAATAGGTTACCCAAGTAAGAAACATGGATTTTTCTCAATATTGCGTGGAGCCTTCTTGCTTGGACTGCAGAAAAATTTGTACTTAAAATTTGAACCCAGGTAAAACTTTCACATTTCTTTTGGAATCTGACACTGTGCACTTTACTGAGATTTGCCAAGATTCTATGAACCTTCCTGTGAACCCTGGGAAATTTCATGCTAGGGCTGAACCGGAAATGAGGTACATTTTACGAAGTGTCAGATTTCCTTCTGGCCGGATAGCCAGGCTCTCCCCCAAGGTTGTATTAATTATTTCCTGTCTTAAGATGAAGAAGAAGATTAACTGGACTCACACACTACCAAAGAAATTTTTCCAAGGTGAAACGAGCCCTATCAAATGCAGAATTGAAGAAGACACCTTCACAATATCGTATCATTATCACCTGGACTCATGATTGACCAGTGGTTTTGATACAGCCACTGATAGTTCTCTGTGAAAAGGGCAAGCACAAGCCAGCATTAAAACTATATTATGATAGCTTCAGAGAGGAAAGAAGGGAAGGATAAAGAACTTAGCTCCACAAATTGACCGTTGTATTCACTGACCCAATGGTATCCTGATGTGGAAAAGGGAATCCAAAACATGTGGGTCCCAACATTTTACAAACTTAATACATGTAGCACGAAATTTTCATTCCTTCTTTTCAAATGAAGGCTTTGTGTGCTAAAAGGTGCTGGTGTATCTTTCTGAAATGTTTGTGTAAACCGGACCTCAGCCTTGGCACTATTGACATTTTTGGCTGGATGACCGTGTCGTGAGCTTTTTTCTGTGCATTGTAATTAATCTAATAACATCTTTACCTTCTTTCCAGTAGGTACAGAAGAATCCCCACCTCAGCCATGACAAACACACTCTAAATCGTCTCAAGTGTCCCTTTTAAGGAAAAGTCACCCCCAATATTTGTTCAAATCTCAAACAGTAGGTCTCCAAATGCCTCCAGATTCAGGAACTTACATTTC
The DNA here is from genome assembly GCA_004365215.1 of Cuniculus paca. Taxonomy (NCBI): domain Eukaryota; kingdom Metazoa; phylum Chordata; class Mammalia; order Rodentia; family Cuniculidae; genus Cuniculus; species Cuniculus paca. The sequence continues at coordinate 16,815 of RJWT010010667.1, read as the reverse complement.
AGCATATTTTTCCTATAAGTTCAAGGCCAAATAAATATATATATTCTTCAGTCATTGATAAATCATGGAAAGAAATGGTTAAAACAACTACAGAAATTGAGACCTAGAAAAGACAGCAGGAGCAGCAGTAACAACAAAATTCATTCTAAAGACTAAACCTATTAATGATAAAACAAAAAATGTCCTTATAAAGAAAATATAGATATCAACCTCTTTAAAAAGTTTTGAGAAGCAGTATGTGGAATGGTTGCTAGTTTATTTTGTAAAATACTCGAGTCAAATTGACCAATATAACAGAACTAATCACATGTAATTACTTAAATTAATTTAATTTAAATTAGGTAAACTTGAATAAAATTTAAAATTCAGTTCATTGAGTCACTGCTGCTCAAGGTTAGATGTGACTAGTGGCTACCATACTGGGCAGTGTAAATACGAGAAAATTGATCATGGAAAATGAGGTCTACTAACCACTGCTGCTAAGAGTGTAGAAGTAATGCTAGAAGTTAAAATAAATTTTAATTTAATTAAAGAATAAAACCTTAAATTTAGAACTTTGCAACAGTGATCCTCTCAAATAAAATTTAAGTAGATGCCAAGACAGAATTCTCACTAGGTAAACTGATGCACTAGGTGAATAGACTTCTCTGCTCTCAACTCAAAAGGGCCTAAGTATGAATTTTTTATGACTTTTTATGTAACAAATTTTTTTATAATTTCTAAGTACAACCCCATTAAATTGGAAGAAGTTCATATTTTAAAATTGGGACATTTCAATTATTGCATAATCCCTTGATCAAAACAATGTTTAAAAACAAAAATTGCTTATTTAAAATTTTCCTCTGCACTAAGATCTGTTCATATCTTACCTTCCTTGAAGAAAAAATATTATTCAGTCAATATTCTCAAATGAATTCCAGCTACTTACATAATATGAAGCTTATATACCATTTTGGTTCATGCAATAGCCAAATTCAAGATTTAGTCCTATATTGTACAGAATGAAAAGTAGTGGTTTAAGACATTCAGAGCTTCAGAGGGTAATGAGAGAGAAAATTAAATGCTATAGCATCTTGACAAGGATGCTATTGCTCTTATAGGCAGCAAAACAACGTCCAGTTAAGGGAAGAAATGCTCTGGGAGACACTGGAAATTCAAATGATAGTTAAGGATAAATTATTCTTAAACAAACAAACACATAAACACAAAACTAAAATTGCATACACTCATCTCCTATTCTATAACCTTTGTGGTAGCCAGTTTTTAATTACTATAACAAACACCCAAAATAAATCAACTTACGAAAGGAGAAAAGGGTGACTTGGCTCACAGTTTTAGAGGTTTCAGTCCATTATCAGGGAGATCAGTTGGTTTTAGGTCTCTGATGGCGGTGCCATATGGCAATGGTGGGTAGCAGGTAGTACAGCAAACAGTTCACCTCGTGACCAGGAGGCAAAAGGAGAAAGAGGAAGAGATTGGTGTCCCACATCCCACGTAAGGACAAACCCCCAATGGCCTAAAGCTCTTAAAATTTCTATCACCTCTCAATAGAGATGAACTAAAGAGTCAGTCTTTAACCCATGAACTATTTAACCCATGAACCCATGAATATTCTAGATCCAAACTAAAGCGTTCCTTCCCAAAAGTATGAAATCCATTTGTACCTATGCACTCACGTAAATTTACAAATCTAATTCGCTGAATATCAAAGACTCAAGTAATACTTACTGAGCACTTCATTTTGTTTTAATTATGATCTTTATTTATTCTTTTGTGCTATTGGTAAGACAAAAAGAAGCCACGATTCCTGCCCTCTCAGAAGCTTCATGGTTTAAGAGGACTGCAGTGACAAACAAATACAATGAGAGAATAACGTAGGTAATACTGACTATGAGGACCATTAACCGTTCTGTGAAAATATTGCTATAGCCAGAACAGTTAGAGGAGGTTTCACAGAGGGCATGAGAGAAGTAAGACTTAAATGTCTGCACAAGTGAAAAGCTAACTGAATTAAAAGTAGAAAGCACAAAAGCAAAAGGATATCCTGATGCAGGCAAAAAGGAAATCTACAAATATGGACTGGGAACACAAGAGAGAAATGATAGTTGGATAATGTGTCAGGTGTAAATTTAAGGAGCTTTAAAATCTAGGTGTAAAATAATATACCTGATGTGTTGGAAGACAAACTGTCTTCACACACTCTTGTTCAATCAAGTTGAACAATGAAATAGTGTCTGAGGAAGATGATTAGGCATAGATGGAAGCATGACATGGTGAATTATGGGATTTGTGAGTGACGACAAGGAATACAGGAAAACATCCTAGTAATGAAGAGTGTTAAACATTACAATGCATTAGTTAAGAGCTTGACATCTCTCCTGGATAAGCTCACCTACAGACTTCCTTAAAAGTAGGATAGTGAGACCCAGGATTTAGCTCAGTGGCATAAGCACTTGCCTGGCAAGGACAAGGTTGTGAGTTCCATCCCTGGTACCAAAAAAAAGAAAAAAAAAGTAGGATAGTGGGCTGCTAGTTTCTCAGAGAATCTTTCAGCCCCATGATGCTCTGCTATGAACCAAAGGACAATCACAGAATTAAATTCTTTTCTTGATCTTTATTCTGCCATTCCTTGCTGAGCTTCTGGTATGCAAGATCAGATCACACACTTTATCTCTGCCTCAATTTTAGTAGTTATGAAATACAAATTGATATGTTATCCATCTTACAGCAATGCTTCAGAGGTCATGAAATATTGGACCCCAGGAAATTCTGACATTTGGCAAAATAAAAGGTGTGATAAATAGAAAACTGAGATCATATAAAATTAAAGGGGGACTTTTGCGTTTGAGAGGGGCATATTTCTTGTCTTGTAGGCACCCAACTCTATCATGGACAAATATATTCACACACACACACACACACACACACACACACACACACACAAACACTGTAAACAACATTGAATATTACAGTACACAAAATTTTAAGGTTCCAGAATTTCAATATGAATTTCAATAAATGTGAATACTTAAAGAAATATATTCAAGTTAAATGAGTTTTCTGTGCATTTAATATTCTACAAAAGAACATATGAAATGAATACTATGACAAAATGAAGGATATATATGAGTAGTTGTTAGGAGATGAGAAGCCAATCATTCTCTCATAACTAACACCACTAAAACCCAATTGCCATCTTTTGGGCATCAAGCACATTGCACCCAACCTAGGGGAGAATTAACGTGCAGTACTAAAAACCACACAGGAAACTCTTTATTCATAGCTGAAATGTTGACATCAATATAAGAAATTTTCTGAGGAGATGTCAAGTTCAATTCCTTCATGTGAAGTAGGTTAAAATCTGATGCTTAGGACAATTCTACTCAAATTCTGTGATCACAGGGATTGGCAGGAAAGTGGTGTGTCTGCCAAAGAAAGGTGCAGGCTGAATGGAGCCAGGCCAGGAGCCATGATTTGTGGGATGAAATTTATGAGGCCATAGGAGTGGGCACCCAAATTCTTTGGAGCTCAATTTTTATCACCATATACCCTAGATGCAGCCTATGGATCTACAGGATATGATGTTTGTCCCACTAGGTTTCAGTCTTGTTTTGTTCCAGTTTTTCTGTCTCCCTATTCCTACAATGTGGAATGGAAATATTTATTCTGTACCATTGTATGTTGGAAGCATTTGACTTTTTAAAAATTTTTGCAGGAGCTCACAACTAAGAGTTTGCCTTGAGTCTCAGAAAAGACTTTGGAATTACACTCTTCAACAATGCTGAGACTGATATGATTTATCTGGTGACTTTCAGATGGACTAAGTCACAGGGTCATGAAGGTGCTATATCATTAGTGGATTCTAAATGTGCTTTTAGGAGGTGGGCCAGGTTGAAAGTGGGTCACTGGGAGTGTGCCCAACAAGGGCGTTTTGTTGTCCCTGGGCCTTCTTTTTTCTCCCTCTCCCTCTCTCTTTGTCTGCCTCCTGGTTGCCACCTAATCTTAAAAATCCACAGGAAGGAAAAGGAAGAATTGCATTATTACTTGTATTAGAGATAAAGTATTCACATTAAAAGAAAACAATGAAACAAGGGGAAAGTTTTCCTCTTTGATGTATTAGAAAATACAAAATGTAACTACTGAGAAGGCAAAAATTAAGAGAAAAAAGTGAATGAAGGCCAAGATATTAGAGAAAAAAGAATGTGACAAAGAAAAAAAGGAAAAGTATCTCACGAACCTACATATTAAGCATGAAGACCTTTCCCATTAAGATGAATCAGGATCTTCTAATAAATTAACTTGCTGGCTTCACTGAATAAGATAAAGGCTTCACAAATTCCGGATACCTTTAAAGGGAGATAAAGTGTGCCCATTGTTTAATTGTTACAGTAACACTCAGAAAAGCAGTTCAGAGTTGTGCATGTGATAGCTTAACAGAACAATAATGTAGAGCTATAATAATCTTCAACGTCCAAAGGAGAATTTACTTAGGTATTAGTCCCCCTTTACTTGTGGTTTCACTTTCCACAGTTTCAGTTACTTATTATGGTCAGCCATGGTCTGAAAACATTAAATGGGAAATTCCAGAAATAAACAATTTGTAAGTATTCAGTTCAATAGCATTCTGAGGGCGATGTGTTGAAATCTCATGTTGTCCCACTCTGTCTTACTCAGGATATAGATAATCCACACTGTGCACGCTCCCTGACCCTCAACCACTTTGTAGCCATCTCAGCTACCAGACTGAGTGTGACAGAACCCCCCAATGCTTGTTTTTGCATAACCCTTATCCAGTAGCTTAACGCTGGTCACAATGCCTACGTCATTCCCCTCATCCATCTTATCACATAGACTTTGTATCATTTTCCATCATTGCAAGAACAAGGGTGAATACAGTGTAAGACATTTTGAGAGACAAACTGTAACAACTTTTATTATAGAATATTTTGTAATTATTACACTGCATTATTAATTATTGTTGCTAATCTCTTACTGTGCTGAATTTATAATTAAACTTTATCATATGTGCATGAGTGTATGTTTGAGAATACTAAATCATAGATATATGACTTTATTAATCCGCTAGAGTCTTGGAACACATCCCCCATAGATAAGATGGGACCACTGCACTTTCTGAAATCACTAACCTCTACCAGTGTTACTTACTCATTTAAACAAAGTAATAAAATCAATTAATAGTAAGGCAAACATATATATTCGAAGGAGAGAGAGAGAGAGCGAGAGAGAGAAAGAGAGAGAGATCTAAATCTAGTGGTTTTCATTCTAATTCCAGGAGGGCAAAGAACGTGCAGACTCATATGCTGAATTTTCTTCAAGTGTATTCTCATAGTTTAGCAAGAAAAAGTACTGTAGTTTGAGGATGTTGACTTAGCCACTTCCTTTTTTCCAAAGTGTATCACCCAGTACACAAAAATAGGCAAAGTGTGGGTGGGGTGAGGGTTTCTTGACAAAATGTTTTATAGACTTGATGACGTGATCAAGAATATTAACTCATAACTTGAAAAAGAGATACAATGACTTTGATAAATTGATGAAGCTGAAAATAATCCATAGCAGCAGCTAATATATATGCGAAATAGTAATTCAAGAGAAAACTAACAGGGAATAGTACTAAGGAAGTATTAACAGTCTCAGATTGTTATAATCTAATGTATGGAGAATGTTTCAGTAAAGCAAGCTTAAAAGTTTTACAAAAGATAGCACCCAAACTTTGTTTGTGATGAGATTTGAACTACAGCAATGAAAACTGTGTATATTAAAATTTGTTCTCTTAAAAGTGTTAAGAGTACAGTACAATAGAATGAGATTTGTGCATTTGAGCAAAATTCCATCAGCTACTAAAGGCAAGTCCAAATTAGATGAAAGAGAGTAAGAAAGACTATAAAACAGTGGGTAGACACTTTTGATATAGAATGTCTAGTTTTCCTTGTTCTAATAATCTCATTTTATATCTGTTTTTTCTATGTAATTTCTTACAATGCCTCTTCCACTGTAAAAAATATCCTGATTTGAATACAAAGCACATAGTGCTACTGAAGGTAAGCCTAGACTGCAATCTTAAATTAAATTTATAAATGCATAATACTTTGATTTTAGAGGTATTACATTTTACTTGATTCTTATATATTTTTTAAATGACTAAAAAACTAGAATATCCTAGGTTGGTAAGTAGCTGTAAATGATGTCATAAGAGAATAAACTGAAGAACTAACCTAGAGAAGACTAAGCATGATACTGTCTTCATTCTTCTAAATAGGTATTTTATGAAATTATGATTTAACTTTATCCTTAACATTGTAGTAGGAGGACCTGTGATGACTGGGGTAGTACTTATGGAAAGGAAGATTTCAATAGATCCAAACTAACTCTACTAGCTTGAGTTGAAGTTAAAAAGAATAAACTACTTGGACAGTTTGTAAACATCCTGTCCCTGTAGAAATCTAGTAAAGCCTGGATGTCTGCAATTCTTAGATGATACAATAAGGAATCTCACTTTCTTGGGAGTTTAGGTTCTAGTACTCTCACAATTTTATGTAACTGCACTTAAGCCTTTGACAATGAATAGCATGCTTTTTCTTTGAGCTCTCTCTGTAAAGGTACCTGTCCAATTTCACTTGGATATTGAGTCCTAAAAATAATATTTGTTATTCATAAATTTATAACCAAATAATATTTCTAAGTCTTCACTTTTTACCAGAGTCTTTCATATACGATACTTGATTTGATTTATGTAATAATCTCATGGGAAAGTCAATATTACTTGCTAAGGCAAATACAATTCAGAAGGCTTTTGATGTGCCAAAAGATATTGAGTAAAACTCTGAAAGAACTGAAATTCTATAAATCTCTCCTGAAACCAATTTATTCAGGAAGATTTTTATTTTGCACTCCTAATACCCCAGCAATGCCACCTCCTGGGAGCAGTGCTGAAATTCTGTGCTGTTTCACTCCTTTCTGTCCTTCCCTTAAAATCAGTAGTACAGCACGGAAATTTGCTGCAGAAAATTAAATACCAGATGATACTAAAAGAATGTGCTCTTGAATGTCTTTCTCTCCCCCTCTGTGTGAGTGACCTCTTTTGTGTGATGTACCTCCCTTCTTGCTCTTACAGCTAAAATTAAACCAGTGGAAAATGTTTGCCTCAAAGTACGTGTTCTCTTCATGAAACACAACCAGGTTTAAAGGTCAGTAGATTAACAAAGGAACAGAGATAGGCAGCATTCCTTATCGGGCAAGTACAGAGATGGTGCTGTGGAATTTGGGAAATAAAGAGACTTGGGAATTGGGGTGGGTAATATGAACTGAGAACAGAATTGGTAAGATGAAAGTGAAGGGCAGATGGATGAAGGGAAGGGTCTGCAGGTCTCATCCAGGCTAGTAGCAATCCAGGAATCAGCAATGATATGGTTAAGAAATGATTTGCCCTAAAATCATTGTGAAATAATTAATAATATCAAATTTCACATGTGTACCATTTATGCTTTATAGGGTATGTTCATTTACATTGCCTCATCACACTGTCATTGCACTGCACTGTGTGGAAAATAGGCAAAATTGTCCTCATTTTACCAAAAAAGGGAACTGAGCTCCAGAGACTGGGGTGACTTACTGGTATCCATAAATCATGGGTAGTGCAGTAATATTATTTTTCCATTATGTTTCTTTTACTCTAAAAATACAGTATCTGCTCCTTTGAAGAGCATTTTGTCTGCCTGATATAAAACTGCACATAAAAGAAGAGTTTTGACTCTATAGAAATTCCAAGTCTACATATTTTTAGTATAGGACCTAGGTGCCATCTCTGTTTTAATGCCATACATTTTTTTGAGTTGATGTTCCTTTTTCTGTGTTTGATTATTCTGAGTGAATAATTCCATTTGTTGATTTCAGATTAAAATATGAAGGTCTCTGTAATAAAAGAATTTTTTTAAAAGAGGTGGGGGATTATCTTCTAGCAAAGATCTTGACCCAATTATTCCAAGATGATCTATCTCTAGGCATCAAGCTAATACTTGCTGGTTTTAATTTTTGCTATTTAACCAGATCATCTGGAGTATTACATACTGGGGATAAATGAAAGTCACACTTTCTTTGTCAAGATCAGCTTTAGAGAGTAAAGGAAAAGTTAGAGTGTTCTTGCAAAAAGAAATCATCTGTCTTCTAGGCAGTGTGATTTACTGAAATGAGCCATTAGCTTCCAGCAATAATTTTTGTAAGAGTTTCCTCTTATCCCTGAAATATCTTGAAAATGTCAACATAACTAACAATGTACATAGGATCAATGTGATAGTAATTATTATTTGTTCCATTGCAAAGTGGAAAAAAGAGTCATTGGACTACACATTGAATAAGAGACAAGCCTTAAAGGACTTTGACAGAGTTCAGCTTCCCTTCAAAATGAGATATATGGAATCAAATCTGAAGGTTCTTTTGGTGTATTGTGATTTTTCTGCGTTTACATTAAATGATAGACAGTGTCTGCTCATATCCTTTGTATGGTATTATCTGAGAATCAGCAGAGTTTACCAAGCCAGCTTGTATTTCAAAGCTGAAGCACTGGAAGTATTAATTTGCTTTAGGAAAGCTTCCAGGAGACGCTGGGGATGGGGATGAGAGATGTAGCTTTATCTTGGCATAATCCTATAATAGCCTTCCCATGTGCTTGGATGTATTACAAGCAAACACAAAAACCACTCCTTTTCATATTGTATTGATTCAGAGATGATGATGGAGGAAACTGTAAATTGCCTTCTGAAATATATCCTCCCCTTCACCCGTAAAATTAGCCTAGGGTTGTGTTGCTACACCATGTGTTCCACAGCCACTCATGCAGTGAGATGTGGCCATGAAATGCATTTCTTCTGAACAGACAGTTAGGGGAAGTTACATCTGCCTTTTTATGTCTGAATTTTAAGCAAGTTTTGTATCTCTACCCTCTCTCTTCCCTACCTGCAATCTAGAACTCAGAATGTGACAGCACCTTGGATTCAACCACAGTAGAATGGAAAATGCCCAGATGTGAGCAGATCTGTCCTCTGGCCTAACTAGGTCACCTTTTAATTGAAAGCAAAATGAACTTCTCTCTTCCTAAGATTGCTAAATTTGGGGCCATTCTGTTACAGCAATGCAAACTTTACCCTAATTAAAATAGAGGCTAAAAGCTCATAAACTATCTGTTAACATCTCTATAAAGAAAAATGTACCAGATTATATAAAGGCAAAAATACAAGTAACAATATCTCCAGTTTATCATCGTAATTCTAACAGAACTGGTCTTTAAAGCTAATACAGTTTAAGTATTCCTTATCTAAAATGCTGAAAGCCAGAAATGTTTTTAATTTCAGAGATTTTTGCAAATATTAGAATATTTTCATACACATAAGCTATCTTAGGAGTGGGGCCCACATTTAGATATAAGATTCAAATATACTTTATATTTGTTCAGAAGGTAATTCTACACAATATTTTTAGCATACCTGGATTTTAACTGTGAACCATCACGAGATCATGTCTGGAATTTTCCAATAGAGGCATCAACTTGGTGTTCACGATGTTTTGGATTTTAGAACATTCTAGATTTATAATTTTTGGAGTAGAAATGCTTAACATATATGAACAGTTATCTCAATTCTTTGCAGAACTTGTATGTCTTTCACAATTGTCTACTAGAACTGGGAAACACAGACTTAGAGTTTTCTATACCCTTCATTCCTGCTGTGTTGTAGCCATCAATTCTTAAAGTATGTGCTGTATTTTGCCAAGTGCTAGAAACAGCACCATGACCCAATCTTCAATGGAGACATTAACTAAATTGAAGGCGATGGCACAGAACATTATTTTATAATGAGGTTTCTTTAAATGAGTATGTACCAGGTATATTTTTAGTAGAAACAGAGGAATATCTTGGAATTAGAAAAGTGCTGAGATTCTGCTAGTTATGTGCAAAGACTGGTAAATCACTTACGTGTTCTAAATTGTATCAGATAAGTTAATCTAACAGTGTTCAGTCATCTTGCAAGTGTTGGGCACCATGCTAGGGACTATAGGAATATAGGATGAATAAAGCACAGACTTTGTCTTCAAGATATATATATATATCACATGTGTATGCACTAGATGTATTTTAAATGTGTGTTTCTGCATGTGCATGCTTGTGTGTGCATAGTCCACAGCAGCTCTCTGCAAGCTTGAAAGTTGAGGAAATTAGTAGCTTCTCAGCCCAAGAAGCAGAAGCCTCAGGGTAAGAGGGCCCAAGGATGTGGCCCTAGTGTGAGCTGAAGGAGAACGCCAGTACAAGCCCATGATGAAAAGGCTGCAGAGTCTGGAGTCCAGTGTGCGTGGGTGAAGGTTGTAGCAAAATGTCCATCTGCTCAAGTGCCAAGTGCTAAGCACACAGACTTGAGCTTTCTTCTCCTGCTTCTCTGTTCCACTGGACTCTCAGCCTCTTGGGTGGTGCTGCCCACCTTTGGGGAGGTTTTCCCCCATGACATATGCTGATGCACACACCAAGTGTCTCCAGAAAAACCTTCACAGACACACTTAGCAGTGTGCTTTACCATCTTTCTATGTATCTCTCAGTACAGACAAGTTGATGACCAAAACTAATTATGACATGGTATAAACATCACGTGAAAGGGTGGCACATTCAAGAACTGTGTTACATGATACAGAGGCGACATTTGTTGAGAAGAAAATACAAGAGAAGTTGAAGAATCCAAGCAGTTGTCTGAACTCTATGACCTGGAACTTAAATGAGTTACACATGGTCTTTATGCTGCCTGACTCATGCTCTAATTCAGGGGGTTTTCTACTCAGAGGAATTTATGTAGGAACTAAAGGTCCATAGTTGGAGAAGCAGCCATGTTAGGAAAAGGTGCATGCTGAGTCTAAGACTGACATCCTGGTTTTTTGGTAAATCTAACTCAGACTTGCTGAGCCAACTCTTGGCCAAGTTCCCAAAGTAAGAAAGACATGAGCCTCCAGAGCTATCTCAATCTTCCTCTCATTAGTGAATCTACAAATAAATAATAAATCAATGAGTGAATTTGACCCCCATAATTCACAGATACTTGTGTAATACTTTTCCATCTATCACAATATCTATTAGAGGCCAGTAAAGAGTCAATCACATCCTGTTTTCTTGTTTCAGAGAGTATCAGGTGCCATTTCTGCCAACGTGGTCTATCTGGCCACTTTTTGTTGAAAATATTACATCTCACTGTCAGTATGTCGAGTGTTCCATACTCAGTGTTTGTTTTAGAGAACTAGTAAAATGTGGACATTGATGATGATGCTTCTTTCTTTCTTTCTTTCTTTCTTTTTCATCCTAGAGAGTTTTGTGACTTTCCAGTATAACCAGAAAGATGGCAGATACTTTATTAATATATGATAATATCAGATCAAAAAGAAAAGTGACCAACAGAAAACAAAAGAGGGGAATTTCATTTTGATTTTCAGAAATCAAGGAATAAAATACATACTGAAATCTATTCATATTTTTCAAGGTATTTAAAACCAGTATCAGTCAAAAATTGTTTCTGTTCTTTTTACAAATATCAGTTTTACCTTTTCTCCCTTTTTATGAGTTACTCACTTCAAGCTACACCATTACAATTTCCATTTTAACTGCATCAGGCAGGACAAAGTGAATATTATCAAAAATTCTAAGCCAGGAGTGATGATGCATACACTTGGGAAGTAATCCCAGCACTCAGGAGTATGAGGCAGGAGGATTGTGAATTCGAGACCAGCCTGGGCTACAAAGTGAATTCAAGGCCAGCCTGATCTACATAGTGAAACCCTGTGTCAAAAAGACCAAAAAAAAAAATTCTAGAAGTAGGTTTTGAATATACATTGGTATAAAAACTCCCTCCCAAAGATTTGAGCTGGTAGTAGACAATAAAACAATATGATAATATAGTTGGAAAATAAAGTTCCTTTCAAATGCCCAGGAGAAAGAATAAAGGAACAAGACCAATGGGAGGATGTGACAGGTGGCTTGGGAAAAAGATGAGAACCAGAAACACAGTCAAGGTGGCAGCTAGTGGAGAAATGTGGCCAGCGAGAAAGTCCCAATGACACAAGAGCCTCAGAAGGCTTGTGCTACGCTGATGTGGGAAGAAGAGTGCCTTTTCATGGCTGCCTTGATGTCCTGAATTGATGTAAAACATTTACAGTAACTTCTGTTGAATAAAAAACGCTACGGTTTATCCTCATCCACTTTATTCACCAGCTCCATCATTGCATAGCTTGTTGCTTTTCTCCAAAACCAAAATGACTATGAAAAGTAAATGTTTCAAGTCTGTTCAGGACATCAAGGCAGCCACCACAGCACCCCTAAAGATGCCATGGAAAAAGACTCCCAAAACTGCTTCAGAAGGTGGCAGCCAGGTGTGGTGGTGCATGCATGTAACCCCAGCACTCACTTGGGACGCTGAGGCAGGATTGCTGTGACTTCTAGGCCAGCCTCGGCTATGTAGTGAGTTCAAGGCCAGCCTGAACTACATAGCAAGACCTTGGCTCAAGAAATCAATTAAAGAGAGAACGAGAGAGAGAAGAATGATAGGGCAAATGTATTTGAAGATTTGAAGTGAGGGGGAGTATTTTGAGGGAGAGTATTTTGAGGGGGGTTAATGACAATATGTCTTTCACTATATTAAATTTTGTTAAATTTTGATCACTTTCTGTTGTATTTGCATACATCCTGGTCATTTGGCCTCTGACGTAGCCTTTAGCCCCAGTCATTAGTTTTCTGCTATAGTCAGCTACTGCGGAAACTGCTACAGATTCACATGTAAAAGTTCTTTTTTTTTAGCTCTGCATCAAAGACAGAGAACCTTTCCCAAATGCTAATATTAGAACAAGTTCTGTCCCACGCTTATTTTCTTCCACCAAGTTCACCATATCTACATAGTCACTTTTTTACAAAAACATAAAATTTGACCTCTTCTAAGCCACTTTAACTCCATAGGCCAATTCCTGCATTTTCTCACCCCTTGGCTTTTATTAGTCATAACATCAGTACTATAATTTTATGGCGTAAAATTTTCATATTTAATTCCATAAGCGTGATTCCCACAGTTGTCTGTCATTAGAGTAATATTTACAGGGAATCTCTTCTCATCACTTCCCATTCATCTTGACTTTTACATTCATATTTTCGTTGGCTAGAGTCTGTCCTCTGATAGTTTTTACAAGAATATTTATGGAAATAATAATTCTTGATTTTGTGTGTGTTTGGAAATACTTTTCTTTGTTTTTATTATAGCACAGTAGTATAACTAGACATAAAATTTGATGATGTCCCTTCCTATTAAAACTTTGTAGACATTGTACCACCGTCACTAAAATTGAATGTGGTTCTGGAAAAGTCTGAGACCAGATTTTTTTTTCTTCCTAAACATCAATTTTTCTCTTTTGCCTCATGGCTTGCAAGAATATTCTGATATGGTTACATCCAATAACATTTCTGAAGAAAGACATGTGCCAATCACTGAATACTAGTTACCCTGGGACATATTCTATTTTCAATTGTTAGAATATTTTCCATTATTATAGAGAAGATTTCTTTCACTGTACTGTTGGAAATTTTGTCTTTTTACATAAGTTTTTATCCTTCCTGGATCTTACTACTTTTTCAAACTTTCCAGTAAGTCTTCGAAATTTTATTTTTGCTCATTTTTATCAAAGGTTGACTATCTCAATCATGTTTTTAGCTGTGTCTATTTTTAATCTGCTTTCAAAAGACACTATTTCAATAGCGATTTATTTTTCTCTTTTATTTTTGTTTTGGTACTGGTTATACTTGGTTATAATTTTTATATTTACTTTTGAATATCATAAGGCATGCATAGTATTCAAAATTTAGATAGCAGAATGTCTATACACATAAGCCCCAGTTTTAGTCCTTTCCCTACATTAAATGCTTTCCATAACTGCCCAGATATATAAGAAATAAACGTACCTATTATTTTTGCTTTTTAGACAAATAGTAGCATACTCTGGATATGTTATTCTATATTTTGATCCTGTGTCATATTTTAAATATATATTGGAGATATTTCCCTATTACTATATAAAGAGATTCTTTCTTTGTTCTTACTTTCCATTTTCAGTCTGCAACATCATTTGTATTATAATTTATTCAGTCTCCTATGAGCAGATATTACAAATGTTTTTAGTCTTTTGTTATTACAAACATAAACTTGATAACTTTTTAGGTCTATTGTTTAATGTATATTCACGTATATTTGCTGAAATCTTAAAGGTGTAACTGCTGAACTAAAAGGCTTTCCACATTAGTAATTTTTTGTAGATGTTACTAAGCTGTAATTCATAAGAGCTGTCTTAATTCATAGTCCCTCAAGAAACATACTGGTTTTCTCACATACTAGCATTGTGTATTATGAAACATTTACTCAGCAAAATACTACAAAATTGAATCCATAAATATTTAAAAGAATTATACCCCAGGACCAAATAAAATATATTCCAAGAATGTAAGATTGCTTCAAAATATAAAAATCATTGAAAATAATACATTATATTCACAGAAAAGGACAAAAAATATCACAATTGTTAAAATGACAATAACCCCCAATAGGGAATCAATGAAATTCCTATCAATATTTCAGCTGCCTTTTATGTAACAATAGGTAATAATCTGACCCTCCAATTTATATAGAAATGCAAGAGACCTAGACTAGCCCAAACAATCATGAAGAAAAAGAATAAAGTCAAGGGACTCATACTTCTTGATTTCAAGATTTACTACAATGCAACAATAATCAAAACAATGTGGCATGGGCATATATGTCAGTGGAATAAAATTGGGAAACCAAGAGAAAGAAAAGATAAACTTTTACATTGATGGTCAATTGATCTTTGATAAGGGTGCTAAAATAATTCAAAACAAGGAAAGTATGATCTTTTCAACAAATATTGCCAGGAATAATAGATAATCTCATGCAAAATAATGTAACTGGATCCTTACTTCACACCATACATAAACTCAAAATGCGTTGAAGATTTAAATGTGTGTAAATAAAAGTGTATAGCTAAAAGTGTACAACTCTCGGAAGAAGACAGAGTCATAAATCTTTTTGATCTTGCATTAAGCAAAGATTGCCTAGATAAGACACCAAAACAAAGGAAAACTTTGGTAAAATAGACTTCATAAAAATTAAATCCGGGCATGGTAGCACACGCCTGTAATCCCAGCACTCAAGAGACTGAGGCAGGAGGACTGCCACGAGTTCAAGGCCAGCCTGAACTGCATAGTGAAATCCTGTCTCAAAAAGGCAAAAATAAAATAAAATAAAATAAAAAGAGAAAAATTTTTGTGCTTCAAGAAAGTGAAAAGATACTCCATAGAGTGGAGGAAATATTTGCAAATCATATATGTGATGCCTAATAGAATATTAAAATGTATAATGAACATCTAACATGAAAAAGACAAATTTTAAAATTAGCAGAGGTTTTGAATAGGTGATCTTCCAAAAAAGATATGCAAATAACCACATGAAAAGTGAAAAAAGGAAATCAAAGTCACAATGAGATACTGCTTTGGGGAATGTTAAATGACATACCTGTTATGGAAAACAGACAAGCAGATCCTCAAAAAATCAAGCACGGACTTATCATAAGGCTCAGAAATGTTGCTGCTAGACATATAAACAAGAGAACTCTAGCAAAATTTGTATTTACAGCAGCATTAGGTAGAAGCAACTATCCACTGACTGATGAATGAATGCAAAATGTGGTATGTCTATACCACAGAATATCATGAAAATGAAGAACTGATACATACTGTGACATGAAGGAACTCTGGAAACACAATAAATGAAATAATCCAGACATAAAAGGTCGCAAATCTTATAATCTCATTTTTATAAAATACCCACAATAGGCAAATCTATAGAGACAGTACATTATCAATGATTGGGATAAATGAAGAGTGACTGCTAAAGGTATGAGTTTCTTTTAGTCGACACAAATATTTTAGAGTAAGGTAGCAGTGATGGTAGTACAATTTTATGAACGTACTAAAAATTACTGAGCAGTACATTTTTACAGGGTTAGTTTTACGATATATGAATTATATTGCAAGAGAACAAAATGTAAGTGTTAGGCCTATAGGAGAATTGTCTTGCCCTCTCTTCTCCATCTTCAGCAGCAGACATCTAAAAATGTCACTCGTGTGGTTCTTGCACTGATTTACATTTCATATTACTTAGCAGTCCTTCCTATATTTCTGTTCAGATTTTTAGGAATTCCATCATTTTGTGAATAGAACTTCTATTTTTTCTTCATACATGTTTGCAGTACATAATGATTGCATTCCTTGTGGGGAGTTGGTCCATGTACACAATACATCTTAATTCGTTTTTCATCCTCTTCCCCAACTTTCCTTTCCTTTTCCCTCCATCTCTTGATGGACTTGCATTTTGTTTTCCACTCTTTTTATCATTTTTCAACTGCTTTTTGAAAACAGTGGAAGTTAATTCATTATTTTCTTTCCTCAATATCTAACAAATATCTGGGTGATTTTTTTTTCTAATCTTACAAGACAATATTTTCAAGGTTTCTTTTCTGTGCATTGATTTTGTTTGACTGGCTTTTTATTTTTTGTTTGCCTCTGGACCCCTTTGTGCTGTTAAAAATTAATGAGAACCTCAAAGAGCTTTATGTATATGTGCTATATGCTATGTTTACCATAGTAGAAATTAAAACTCAAAAGGTATGCAAGTCGAATTTATTAATTTTAAAATAGTTGTAAAAACATACTACCAGTTT